>OY755217.1:602500-774217 GCA_963576765.1 Draba incana | reverse complement strand
ACACTTGAACTACCGGGGCAACGTGTCACGCCACCACCAACTCCATTCCTCCTTTGGATGAGGATGAATCCTTGTTCTGCATCTCACACATATCGTGTCCATCTGAGCCCATAGATTTTGAATTTGTGTTACTTGCCTCATCTCCATCACTCTGTATCAAGCTTTGCCTCATTTCTTTCCCATCATCCCTCTGAGCAAACACTCCTCCCGGTCGACTAACACTATCATGTTCTACTCTTAAACGTTTGCCAGATACCGACAGCTCAACATTAATAGGGCGAAAGACAAATCCTCTTGTAGGCTGGATTTGTTTTGACTTAGCTCTTGGCCCATTAATCTTTTTTTGTTTATTTGGTCCCACTCCTTTGGATTTAAAAATCCCTTCTCCCACACTCGTATTCGTCACCAACTCTGTGCCAAATATTCCCTCATCCCTCCCCACTATACTCTTTCCATTTTCTCCGTGGGCCCGAACCTTTTGACTTTCCTTATCCTCCTCCCTGATTACCGCACCTTCCATATTCTCCTTCCTTTTCAACATACCTTCCTTATTTTCCTCCTCCATCATATCTTCTCGTAACTTTCCAAAACTATTGCATAATATAATATCCTCACTTGCCTTAAATCTCGGGATCTCCCTAAAATTCCGGCCAAGCCCCTCTCTCACTTCTCCAGCCGTAGACACCATTTTGTCCGCTGGTAACACCAAATTCCGATTGTGTCTCCTGACAGTAGTAAATCTATCTTCTTGTTGCACACTCTCACGGGCCACCACCGCTACATTTTCCGATGGTACACTATCCTTTTGCACCGGAATCACACGTGGGCATTTATGAATCATGTGACCATATATCCCACAGCCTGAACATATATTTTGAAGTCCTTCGTACGAAACAAAGTACCTCTCCTTGTTGATCACCACCGATCCTTTAAGTGGCTTCCGCAAATCAACCTCAACACACACCCTTGCAAACCGAGCTCTCTCAAGATTAAGAGTCGTAGCATCCACTTTTAATGGTTTTCCCAAACCCTTTGCTATCCCCATCAATATAGATTTGTGATAGAAGTTAACCGGAAGATTTGATAATCGGACCCAAACAGGGGTTGTGACAATGTCATCTTTTGTCGGATCAAATTCTGGATTCCACGCTGTCACCATAAGGTAGCTTCCAAACGCTTTCCATGGCCCCTTCGTCAAGGCCGCCAAATATTCATCTTCCTCCCCAAAACGAACCATGAAGAACTGCCTCGGCAAGTCGAGCACGTACATCTCTCCCTTCGGTTTCCACATCTCTCTCAACTTCTTAGTTAGAACCGTAATTGGAATCCTCCTGCCTAACACTTTCACAATCATGCACCGTTTCCACAACCCACTCATCGCTTCTAGAACCTCCTTTCCGATTGTAATTTCCGGCTCACCATCCTCCCCATTCGGGAAATCCACACTTAACCTCGCTTCAATAAACTCTTCATCCAAGATCTCCTCCGGTATCATCCTACCTCCCGAACTCGTTCCCCTTACTCTTGAGGCCCACGATCCTGTCTTATCCGGTGGTTCTCCCGGTGGCCTCCCCTTCTCGGTCATAGTTACGTCTTGGTCTGCCATTTCTTCCTATACTCTCTCTCTCAGCTATTGGCACAATTTAACACTTACGTCTTTCTTTCTCCATCTCTCCTTGTCCTTCTCTTCTCCTTTCCTTCTCCACGTGTACACTAGACCTCTTTGTCCAATCTTTTCTTTTTATTTTCAACTTTCTTTCTTTTTGATTTGTTTGTTAATGACTTAATGTCAACTTTAATCAAAAGTTCATAACAAATCACTTTCAGTCGTGTGAACTCCTTTGTTTCTGTGTTATGGTTTTTTGTTTCTAAACAGAACATAGAAAATTTAATTAACCAAAATATCATGCTAGTTAACCTTTTTTGGTCAGTGTTCTACGAAATTGAAGATTTCTTGCTTCTTCTTTTTCTTTGCAAACCATTTATATAGTTATCTCAAACGTTTTAATTTTTTTTTGTTAGTCCTTATACGTGTTGAAACATACATAATTATATGTGACACCTACTTTTTTCAATATTCGCATTCGTTTGTTCTTGCGTTATTTTTTGACTCGATATGGTCGAGTCGACTATATAAATTCAAAGACACTTTCCAAGTTTCAATTTGATAACTCCAATTTTAATTCCTATTTGTAATTATTTTTTGGAAACATATTGAACCATTATTTATTTGTTGAATAACTTTAACGTGACTAATTTGGTTTTAAGAAATTTCTTTGGTATTTCATCGTTTAGCACTCTCACACTACTTTTAAACGATGAGCTAAGAGCGCATGCATATGTCCCGGGACAAGACAATACTACTTGCAAATTAAGGTGTTTTTTTATTGGGCTACAAATTGAAGTTTAGTTACCACATTTTAAATTATCCGTAGAAATATAACAAGAACAAAATAAAAATATAAAACTAGAAATAAGTTAAATCTAAACTAAAGTGCTAAGAGGTGAATGATTTACTTAATTCTAAGAGGTGAATGATTTACTTAAACTCTTGACTCGATAATAGTTTATTTGCTGATTTAAAAAAAAATTACGCCTCTTGATTTTTTTCGAAAAATATATTTACGTATGTGGATGAGGGGAGACAATTGGTGCCTAAAAGTTGATAATAAAAACTACTAAAATGAATTTTTACTAATTGTTAGCTAGTTACAATTTACAAAAAACACGTGTTGAAAACACGGCTTTGACCTAAATAAAGGGAAAAACCATATGTACCATACCGCCGTTGTGGACACGTCATCTCCATAACGCCGAACACGTCCAAAGTTGACGCCTGCAAATAATTCTTTCGTCGTCTTTGAGTAAACAGAACCACAAATTCATTTTTTTTTTTTTTGGTTTTAAGAAAAATAAAAATAAAAAATGAACCACAAATTCATTTTTATAATTATAAAATAACAAATATGGTAAAAGAAAAGAAGTGATGTGATTTAAAAAATATTGTTCAATCGTTAAGTGATTGGTTGGCAGTTAAGTGATTAATACTGTGATTAATTTGATAAAAGAATATTACAATTTGATTTTATTATGAATGTAAGATCGAATTAGAAGATAGGTGTATAAATGTGGGAAGAACGTGAAGAAATAAAAAAAGAATCACGTCACGTGGAGACAGCTCTTTTACGAACTCTTCTATCCACTCACTTCATTAAATCATTTTAAAAGTTGAAAAATTTAAAGGCAACAAGAAAAAAACACCTTAATTGTCTCAACAAAATGCGTACATCCTCTTGCTTTTTTTTTGTTTAATTTTTGGTCCAATTAATTCATATATTATTGGAGTTTTGTGTCATTTTTCAAAAGTTACATATTTGGTCTTAGGTGATCTCGATATAGCATAACGTTAAAATGAAGATAACACGCTTTTGATCAGTTTTTTTTTTATATTTTAACAAGTTTTTTTTTTTGAAAACCAGGAGGTGATCCAAAGGCTGTCTAGGCCCAAGACTAATCCCCCTGAGGCCTTGCATCCGGTTACACGTAATCCCAACTTAAAGGGCGCGGCTAGGTGGCCAACCAAAATCGAACCCAGGTGGGGGAACTCACAGCTGTGAACCCTTTAACCAACTGGACCAACGTGGTTGGTTTATAGTAACAGAACTAAAATTTATAGTAACTATTATGGAAAAGAACTAAAATTTATAGTAACTATTATCTCCTCTAAAAACTAAAATAGCTTTTTAGACCTATATATGTCATGATGATCCTTTTTCTATGCAATACTAACGATTTATTGCGATAACGATCTAAATTGTATGATTAAGCATCTTGAATAGTTGTACCGGCGTAAAAGAAGTTTGGTTACGAAGCACTTTGAAATTGAATATCTCTTTTACATTTTAGAGAGTTATGTTTATATATCTTTAGAAGAAAAACAACATTTTTACTCACACTGCCACTTTTGGATTCTCTTCGTGCTTATGAATTATGATGCGTGCCTGCATGGCTCGTCTCATGCAACCCTATCGCCAGTGTTTTTTTTTTGCTAAACTAATCGCCAGTGTTGTGTCTGTAATTTTTTTTATTCATTATATTTTTTTTTTATGTACGATTTGAGTAGGGAACTATAGTTTCTGGTAAAAAAAAAAATTTCTTCAATGTGTTCTCTAGTGATTATTGATGTATATTGGATCACTACAAGAAAACAGGCCATTAGCCACTCCCAGAAACGTCACAAATTTGTCACTAATAAGAGATTTGTGACTACTTTGCGACGAAAATAGGTCATCGCAAAACTTTCGTCGCTAGTTTATGGCGTCGCAAAATCGTCACCAATTAGCGACTTGTTTGTGACTAATATATTTCGTTGCTACTTTGCGACGAATGTGGAACTGGAAATAGTAGTCGCAAAATTTCGACGAATCTGTAACGAATTCTGCAGTCACAAATTAGTAACTGATTTGCCACTATTTTGGCGTGGCAAATTGGTGACTCCGTTGTGACGCTATTTTGGCGACTGATATGTGTCTACCTAATCAGTCGCAAAATAGCCACTAAATAGTGACGCTATGTGTCGTCGATAATTTGCGACGAATAAAGTAGTTGTAGTTTAGCCACTGATTAGTGACTATATTTTTTGTTTTATCATGCCGTTAGTCACTAATTCGTCGCTAATTTGCCACAAATTAGCGACGTCTGTGTTTTTTTTGTCCGAAATTATAGGTTTTTCCAGTCACTTTCCAGTCACATATTTAGTACCAATTGTTGTTTGCTTGTGCTTCTTTCAATGGTCAAATGATGCTAATAACAAAATAACTTGAATTGCAATATTATACAGCAAAACAAGCACTCTAAACTTGTGATAAGTAGTTTTAAAAACCAATGTAAAAAGGCTTTTAGAATTGTACAAAAAGACAACCTTATGAGTAGGAAAAAGGGTTGTTAAAAGAGAGAGAGTCTAAGAGTTAGGGAGCAGTGGAGTGGTGTCTTCAGTTCCTGCAGTGAGTGAAGGATCAGGAGAAACCGTAGCGTCTTTGCTCTTCATGAATGCATTCATCTTCTTCTCCAGGTCAGAAATCCTTTCCTGGCTCGCCTTTAGCTCGGCAGCAAGGTCAGCATTGTCCCGATCTCTTCGCTCGTTCTGCTACTCGTGCTCAGCAATCTTTTGCCGAGCAGCCCTTAGCTCTTCTTGAACCTTGAACAAGTTAGGAGACGAGGATTCACCGTAGCATATCTTCCTTTTACCTTTGTTGACCTTCTGTGATAGCTGTCCCATGCCATAAGGTGTACCCTTAGGATCGAATTCTGTACACTACAACAAGAAACGCAAAATTCATATCCAAGCATGACATGTAATATATCAGATTACAGAGACCAAAACTAGGAACCTAAATACAAAAAATAAACAAGTCTATATTTCAGTAAGTAACAAATGATGAATCATAGCGCTTCGACTCCATCATTCCATAAATCTTTTAGCTCCTCGATAAGTGGTTGAAGAAAAACATCAAGGCTCCCACATGGATGATTAGGTCCGGAATTCAATACCGTCAAAAACAAATACTCTTCATTCATACACATCTCTGGAGGTAAGTTGTAGGGGGTCAAGATCATAGGTCACAACGAATGATTCTTTGACATACCGAAAGGATTGAAACCATTTGTACATAATCCAAGCCTCACGTTTCGTGTCTCCCCCGCAAAACGGGGATGTAGTTGATCAAAATTTTTCCACTCCGCCGCATCAGATGGGTGACACATAACTCCGTCTTGTGACTCGTGCTTAGCATGCCATCTCATTGCCGCTGCAGTCTTTTCTGACAGGTACAATCTCTTCAGCTTGTCACCGATAGGAAGATACCACATTTTACTAATTGGCACTCTTTTCCGCCCTCCAGTATCAGGCATATACCTTGGTTTTCCACAAAACTTGCAATTCTCCAACGACGCGTCTTCTTTCCAGAAAAGCATGCAATTATCTTTGCATACATCGTACTTCTTCATCGGCAACCCTAGCTTCCGTATCAATGATTTTGTCTCGTAGTATGATCCGGTTGCCTGATTAGGTTGAGGTAAATACTCTGAAAACGCTTCTGACCATGAGTCCATGCAAACTTCTGCCAAATTATGGTCTGATTTGATGCTCATCTGTCTAGTCGCTAACGATAGTTGCGAATGACCTTCTCGACAACCATCATACAATGGTGTATTATCAGCGTTTAACATCTGGTAGAAGTTTTTCGCGTCGCCCGTAGGTTCTTCATAAACATAATCATTTCCAGTTTGATCATGTTTATGTTGATAGTCATTCATTGGTGTAAAACCATGAAATGCATTATGAACCATCCCAGCGTAAACATTATTACCATCGTAATTCATCTCTTCATTACCCGCACTAAATTGATCATTACCAGTACTAAACTGGACATTTTCATAATTACTACTACTACCTACTCCTGCAACATTATAATCTCCCCCGTGTTCCGACCAAACGTAATAACCTTCCATAAATTCATTACTAAGCAAATGATTCGATACAGTATTAACGGGTTTCGGTCTATGCTTGTTTTTACATTTAGCATAAGGCCAGTATATTTTACCTCCACTACCAAGAGCAAAGTCTTGAGATGCTGCAAACGCTATGAATTGTTCGACCCCAGCCACGAAATCGTCGGAAAGATTGTTGGTTATAGGATTAAACCGGTTGTACATCCAGGAACGCGATGAATAAGGCCACATTTTTTTTTCAAAGTTTTTTGTACTTTTTTCCCTCTCCAAATTTTTTTTCCTAACCACAATTTTTTTTTCGGCAGAAATATGTAATGAGAGAGATTGATGAGTGAATGAGAGAGATGAGTGAATGAAATGAGATGAGAGTGTGTGGTATTTATAGGCAGAACAGTTTGTCACTACTTTGTCACGCCAAAACTGGAGTCACCAATTTGCGACGCTTTAGCCACTACTTTGCCACTACCATAACAAAAATATCTCTTAGTTAGGTACAACCTTTATCAAACACATTTTTTTTTGCCGACATAGTTTTCGATTTGTCCTCTTCTGCCGACATAAGGATAGCGACGCTTTTGTGACTACTCTGATGGCGTCGCTAATTTGTGACTCCATGGCAGTCACAAAGTAGTCGCAGATTTGCGACCCCGTAGGGTAGTCATAATTTCGTCGCTAATTAGTGACTGATATGTGACTAGCCTAAAACCTCGGAATAAGTGTCGCAAATTAGTCACTTATTTGCGACACTCTTGCGACCAGGTTTTGGCGTTGCAAAGGAGTCGCAAATTCGTCGTAATAGCGTCGCAAATATTAGTGACTACTTTTGCAGTCACTAACCGCAATCACTTCTGGATTGTTTTCTTGTAGTAGATATGAGTGGGGGAACTATAGTTTCTTGTATTTTTTTCTCCTCAAATGTGTTTTCTTGGATTTTTTTTTCCTGGAATGTGTTCTCTAGTGATTATTGATGTATATTGTGTCTAGTGATTATTGATTATTCATTATAATCTAGTGGTTATGATGTATTGATTAGTGATTAGTGATAAGTGATTATAAATATTTCGATTATAAATGTTTCGATTGTGAATATTTCTAACCCTTATCTCTCAAATTGTTAGACAATCAATCACTTCATGCTCAAATCAAACACCTATTTCTTACATAATTTAAATTATGATCGACTCAACGAATGCATGAATTCTTCCGAACAACTTTATACAACATATTCCGCATGATCAAACTCATACAAGAACATTTGAAATAGTCACAGCTTAATCCGAGCTATGGGGACCGGACATATGACGAAAGGTTGAGCATGTAGTTTGACCCAAAAAGTTAGTTTCGAAAGATGAACATGGGAAAATAATTCTAAGTAGTTATCGAATCACACGCTCCCTTCTCCTTTGTTTTATTCTAAACTTAAGAATCATAAGTAACAGCAATTTTGTAAAATAGTTTTTTGTTTGAATAAATTACGTTCACTTGAGAGAAAGAGAAGAAATTACTACATTCTAATTTCTTATAAAGTTTTTTTTTGTTTGAGAATAGACATAGTTTCTTATAAAGTTGATATACTTGCCATTTCAAAACGATCACAAAAGCGAAACAATAGTTACATAGTATTTGTTAGCAAACATAACTAAGCAAATAATAAAATATTTCACTACAAGAAAACAGTTAATTAGTGACTCTTGTTTGTGACAGTTTTTTGCGTCACAGATTTTTGTGACAGAAGTGAGACAGTTTTGCCACACTTTTGTGACTACACCTGTAAGAGTACCAAATCCGTCACAAATTTGTGACTAATATAAAGTGTCACAAAGACGTCACAAATTAGTGACCGACTAGAGACAAATTAGTGATTAATAACTTTAGTGGTTTTAAGAAATAACTTTAACTTGTCACACATTTGTGACATTAATGTGACACGTTGTAGGCGTCACAAATTAGTGATGGCTTTGCAACTACTGTATTCGTCACAGATTTGCGACAAAACTAGAAGAGTGACACATTGGTGACAAAACTGATGTATTGTATTTGAATTTTAATTAAAAAGAAGTGTTGGTTATTTACATATATTTGGTATGTCTTATATGTGAATTTTAATGAAATATAAATGTATGTAATATATTTTTGATTTTGTCAATGTTAAATGTGTGAATTAAAAATTAATTATAAATGTCAAAGTCAACTACTATACAACTAGTTATTATATTAGCTAATGAATAATAATACTGAATAATTACCATAGTCCAGTGCGTTTCACCTCAAAATAATAGCCCCCTCGTCTCGGGTTCGAATCGGGTTAAGTGCAATATTTCCATTTTTTCCTTTTTTCGTTTCCGAAAATATAACTAGTTAATATATTAGCTAATGATTAACAATATTGAATAATTACCATAGTCCAGTGCATTTCACCTCATAAGAACACCCCCCGGGTCTCGGGTTCGAATCGGGGAAAGTGCAAGAGTCCCACTTTTTCCCCTTTTTTAACTGATATGAGTCACAAAATTGTAGCAAAACTGTCACATTTTTGTCCATATATACATATAGGGTTTGGGGATTCGTCTGTGACGAATAAACGCATCACAAATCTGTCACATTATAGTTACGAATGTGTAACACTTTTGTGACACTTTGACTAATTCGTTACAATTTTGCAACGCATTTGCAACTCACCATTTTGCAACGCATTTTGCGGACTTGGTGATTAGTCCAGTGGCACTATATGACGTGATTCTGGGGATGGACTGGTTATCGTTCTACCGGGTTCATCTGGATTGTTTCAGAGGCAGAGTGAGCTTCGAGCGTGATGGCGGCAGGTTGATGTTTCAGGGGTTGAGACCGACTTCTTGTAGTCTCGTGATCTTTGGCTGAGCGGATGATAGAGCGGGGTTGCGAGGCTTATCTGGCGACGATTGTTATGACGGAGTCCAGTGGTGAGGTTGCTTTGGAGAATGTCCGGGTTATTCAGGAGTTTGAGGATGTTTTTTGATCGTTGAAAGGGTTACCACCATCTCGGTCTGATCCTTTCACGATAGAGCTAGAGCCTGGGACAGCTCTGATATCTAAGGCTCCTTACAGGATGGCTCCGGCAGAGTTAGCGGAGTTGAAGAAGCAGTTAGAGGACCTTCTGAGTAAGGGTTTTATTCATCCGAGTGTTTCGCCGTGGGGAGCGTCGGTGTTGTTTGTGAGGAAGAAGGATGGGAGTTTCCGGTTGTGCATCGATTACCGGGGACTTAACTGATTCACTGTGAACAGGTACCCTCTCCCGAGGATTGATGAGCTTTTGGATCAACTGAGGGGTGCTACTTGGTTCTCCAAGATTGACTTGGCGTCGGGTTATCATCAGATCCCGAAAGATGAGGCAGATGTTCGTAAGACTGCTTTCAGGACGAGATATGGGCATTTTGAGTTTGTAGTGATGCCTTTCGGTTTGACGAATGCGCCTGCGGCATTCATGAGGTTGATGAACGACGTGTTCAAGGAGTTTTTGGACGTGTTCGTTATCATCTTTATCGATGACATTTTGGTGTATTCGAGGAGTTCTGAGGAGCACGAGGTGCATTTGCGTTTGGTTCTAGAGAGGCTTCGGGAGCAGAAGATGTATGCTAAGTGGAGCAAGTGTAGTTTCTGGCAGCGAGAGATGGGATTTCTTGGTCACATTGTGTCTGCAGAGGGAGTTTCTATGGATCCGGTTAAGATAGAGGCTATTCGTGATTGGCCTCGACCGAGTAGTGCTACCGAGATGAGGAGTTTTCTGGGTTTAGCAGGATACTACAGGAGATTCGTCAAGAGCTTTGCGAGTATGGCCCTGTTTTGTATGATATCTTAGAAATATTTTTTTTGTCTTGTGTGTTATAGTTTGAGAAAAGAGAAAACAATGATCACCAGTACCTTCTTTTGATTGGGAAACCACGTCGTTTGATTGGGAAACGAGGTATGACAACTTTATTTATCATTGTAATATGCAAAGATAAATTATATTTTCATTGGATTATTATTAGGTGAAATGTCGATTTCATGTCAGTGCAAGTCCACATGTTCTCTTTTAGAAGGAACAATATTGGTAAGTAGAATCTGTATAATTTAACATTGACTTTATAATCTTTTGTAATTTACACGGATAAGTGCATTTGGATTTGAACAGATTCCTTGCAAAACAGCAGTGGGAGGAAGATTTCCATTAAACGGAACTTACTTTCAACCCAACGAGGCAAGTTTTTCTCTTTTGATTGTTTAAAAGAAAAAATATTTGCCTTTTTAGTGAGGTGATAAAGAACTCCTATATTATTTCAGGTATTTGCAGATCATGAGACGACTGTGAAACCTCTTATCTTTTCTAGCCACTTGTGCGACGGACTAAAAAAATGTCCATTATTTTGTGGTAGGCAATTGACAACCATTGCTCAATTGTTGGAAGCATCACATATTTCTTTCTTGTTTAATATAGGTAACATTTAGTTTATTATTGAAAAATATAGAATTGTTTTCTAAAATAGCAAGAAATTAATGTGGTATTAATGTGCAGGATATGTATGTGTTAGAGCAATCAACCGGAAGGATGGGTCAATACATGATCTCGGAGAACGAATGCATAAATAAAAATGATGACCACACATGTTTTTTTCAATCATTTTTCAGTTTTAAGAAAGATGTACAAGATAATCAAAGAACATAAAAACAAATGAGCTCTTATAAGATTTTTAACAGCTTTTGTTATGGTTACTAAATGATTTGACAAAATCTATGGCTATTATAAAACTGAGAGCTATAAAAATCTCCGTGAGACGAGACAAAACAAAATAGCTAGCTATCTTCCCTTAGTGTACTTAGTGTATAAATTGGCTACTGTCTCGTATTTAGTTGTGTCTGATTTTGGCAACGGAGAGATTTTCTTTATCATCAGTTTTCTTCCTACGCTCTTATATGGACACGAAAGCGTATCGTTTCAAAGTGACATGAGATCTTGTCTGCTGCGATGTGTCAAACTTACATTCAAATTGTAGTCTAATCTTTCACTTCATCATGTTCTTTTTTTCCCTAGGTTCTTTTTTTCCCTAGGTTCTTCGTTCAAGGTTCTTCCTTTCTTTTTAACTTTCCAGTCTCTTTCCAAACTTGATGAAAGGTCACACAAACCACAGAAATGCATATATCACATGTAAAGCTTGTCTGCGCAATATTGTTATGGTCCAGGCAAATGGGACGAATGTGCAAGACTATTTTGCCACATATTCAGTTTATAAGCCAGTGAGAAATTTAGTGCATATAAGCTACCACAACATTTCAGGTATTTAGATTTTCTATTCAAAAGAAGAATAATGTGATCCAAAAAACAACGCACTAACTCTGCTTTCTAGTTTCCAAATGCACTTTAAATATTGTGAATCAAGGACAAACATCAAATCATATCTAATGAAAAAGATGAAATCTTAGACAGACAAGTCCAAACATCTTACAGGAAAGCTAAAGTCAAGGATACCGTGTGCCTTATGCAGGTCAGTATATCTCTAACAGCTACTTAATATTAAACTGACTGTGGTGAAAGTACACATTATCCCAGTCCTAGCACAGTAATAATGTTTGCTTCATCGTTTCCTCAAACTAATGATGCCACGTTTGTCGTTGGTTTTTTAAAGTTAATTCACAGCACTTGATCGCAAACTATGAAACAATGTCATGATTTGGGTCTCAGCTTTAATAAACAGTTGATTGTAGAAAATTTAGACGAAAACTATGTTGATATAGATTGAACAGAATTTACTTTAGCTATATACAAATACTGCAAACTTTCAACAGCTAATGGCACCTTGGTAGGCAATCTTATCGCTGTCAAGCACGCCTTCAGCAATGACTACACCACTGCAAAAATAAAATGAGAAACCACAATTAAAAAAGTAGACTGCAGAAAAAATAGCTTTCATTTTACCCATGAGCTTCTTTCTTAAGGTTGGCATGGCCCAAGCATGCTATGACTATAAAATTATAGCCTTACCTGAGGATAAAAATCAAAGTATTTGCAATATATGCGACCATTTCCCTGCATAAGTTACATGGAAAAAAATCGATATCACACAGATCAGTCTTTTTCGTGGAGTTATGATATAGAAAACAAGTCTAATGCCATACCAGAAATGATGCAAACTTTTTTGACTGTCACCTTTAAATGCTGTCCTTGCAAATGCAGCATAAAACCTGTTAAGGTTATATGAAAAGTGACTTCTTACAAGACAACAAAACGGAAATAAATGAGATCACTGAAACTTACATGCCCAAAGTCATCACCGTCAAAACCCCAGAAGCCTCAGCCCACTCTTGAGCCTGTCACACAGTAGCTAACACTCAGTTTTACTATAAAGATATGATATTGGCATGTAATTCAAGGTCTACAGAAAGACGTACAGTGTAATATGCGAAATAGCTCACTGCAATTGTAAGAGTGATCTCTATTGTAAGTAGCCATCACAGCCATAAAATTATAAGATAATAGTCTTTGCAGGTTACATTTCCGTATGACTGGGACTGGAAAACGTCGTTGTTGCTTGGGGGAAATGTAACAACGAATGTAACCAGCAAAGACCATTATCTTATAATTTTATTGTTGTGACGTCTACTTAATACGAAGCTACTGCATACCAAGGTATGCGAGACAAAACGTTGAAATGAGAACTCCAGGACCAGCAAGTAGCACCATTTGTCCCAAACATCTCTAATGGATCATGCACATAATTCCATCCCAAGAACCAAAGCATTTAGCACTTAGAGCCAGAGAGGAGCTCGATTATAGGAACTCTCGAAAAAGCATTAACGGGGTTTGTAGAGAAACAAACCTTGATCTGGTGAACTTCCATGGCAAACGAACTCTCGAAAAGAAGAGCCGGAAGAAACACAGCCAAAAGATGCTCAGGGTCAATACCATTCCCTGTACAATAACATTAAAGACTATTGATTCCATTTTTTTCAAGCCAAAGAAAGTGAAAACAAACGAAATTAAGAGCTTACAGATTCGAATTCCATTTCCAATCTTCCCAAGGCTATGATTAGTTCCATATTCTGATAACACTTCCAAAATCAGTATACAGTAATCAATCAAAGTTTCCTATTCTTCAATCGAAATTCAAAAATTCAACTGTTGAAATTGAGATCAAACAATTGTGATCACTCGACAAAATGAAACTTCAATTATATATGAGAATGATCAAATTTCATGAAAATCTGGGTATAGCGAAATCGAACCTAGAGATCCAAGAGCAATTCCGATGACGAGGAGAGCGACGGTGTACGGAACCCTAGTTCCACGAAGCAAATGGCGAGAAGCAATTCCGAGCACCAGAGAAATTCCGACGAACAGAACGGCGTCGACAGGGCTGGATTCTGCTGAAGAAGACGAATCGGTCTCCTCCTTCATAAGTCTATACGGCGTGATCGCGTCGATTACAGTCACCATTTCTTCGAATACTGAAGAAACAACAACGAAGGAGACGAAGCTCCAAGGGAATAAATACGTATACAACTAACATGTATATGTGTATCTTAATAATAATGAAATAATTGTCTGTTAGTGCTCCTAATCACTGATGATCATGTGTTTTATTATAAAACTAATATAAATGTATACTTCTTATTTCCAAAAGACAACACATCATCACGTTTTTTTCTGCAATATATTTCACCAAGGATTAATTTGTTAACTAACAAAGAAAAAAATTATAATTGAAGCACTAACAAAAAACCCTATATATAATGGCCATGATTTTGCCACATAAGTGCATTTTGGTTAGTTTTTCAATTATAATTTTTTTCTATGTTAGTTAGCAAATTAACCCTTCAAATCACCGAATTATATTATTTGAATGTATATTTAGTTTTATTTTTAGATTTGGAATATCATATTGAAGTGGATGTGATACTATTCTATTCCCACGATGAGGAAGGAATAAGCACGCAACTCTTTTTACCAAGGAGTGTTTTGTATAAAAGAAATGATTTGATTTCTCGATTTGAGGTTATTGCTGAGCTTATCATAGACAAGAAATGGCTAAACCTATAAGATATAATTTAGGTTTTATATTCTCTATTTTGATAAGACTTTATCCATTTAAAATTTGACAACGTTTGTATAAAGTATTTTTCAAACTTTGACACTAACGTGTGGAGTTTGATGAGTCTATAATTTGAAAATATGTGAAGAAACTCCATGTTCCAAAATAATTTGTTTAACCGAAAATTGCATTATTTAAAAAAATTGGTATGAAAATAAGTCAACGTGAATTTTTAATGATGATCGTATTGTTGGTTGGTAAAACAAGCCTTTAACTCCTTGGTCCTAATCGTGACATATTATAGATTATGTGATGATAACTAATATTGAAACCTACTAAGTCAAATGTAGATCAGATCAAATCTGTCTATTAAGTTTCTAAGTAGCTATCAAGTGACATCCGTTATTAAATTAATACTAGAATTGTTTGTCTAACATAGTCGATGGATCTACCATTTGGATTCAATCAAGTGCAATATAAAGTTTCAAAAAAAAAATCAAGTGCAATATCTCCAAAACCAAATGCATTTAACCTGTCATTTTTGGCACAGCTATACAATAATTACAAATAAAATAGTTATATATCACTTGTTTTGGACCGTTACGAAAACTAAAACAAGTTATAAATTGGGTTTATGTGCGATTTTATATATCACAATCAAAAGTTTAATCTGCTTAGGTTTGAGAGAGTAAAAGTGTTTGTTTAGTTATTGGAGTCGTTCCACTTCCAGTCATTGCCTCGACGAATGATCTGATATATTCGATTTTCCATTGAAGAGCATCATGCACGAAAGTTTCCTGATTTGTTTCTGGATCATGGATATTTTGATTCTGAAAGGACAAAGGCAAGCATAACAGTAGAGTAACATTAAGATTCCAGTTGTCCAGATTATCAAACACCCCTGGATAATGGTAAGAAAGAGAAGATTACTAACCTGAGATGATGCCATTGGAGCTTGAGATGACACTAAGGGGTCATCCTCAATCATCACAGAAGAGAAACCCTCAATCATTGATGAGTGAATCTGGAACTCCAACAATACGTTCCAAGTCTTTTAACCTTTTTGACCTCATCCTAGACATCTATTCTAAGCGGACAATGTGAGCTTTCAGTACTCTTTCCCTCTCACAACCTGCATCAATGTGAGCTTTCAATACTCTTCCCCTCTCACGAGCTTGAGCTTTCAGTACTCTTCCCCTCTCACGAGCTTGAGCTTTCAGTACTTCTTTTCTCTCACGAGCTTCATCAATGTCCATTTCTAACTGGAATATCACATCTTTGGCTTTTAATTCTCTCTCAATAGCTTCAGCCGCACCTTTAGTGACACCTTTGTAGGTATCTTGTATCCACTTTCTATCCTCTTCGGCTCTTTGCAAAATAGCTAACTCTTTCTTCTCTCTATTCTCTTCAGCTTTTTGGAAACGCTCTTCAAACTGTTCTTCAACTTCTTTAGAAGCTTCTTGTTGATGGCAAAGAGAATTTTGAGCTTGCTTTAACAAAACAGATTGCTTTGCCCTTTCTTTTACTATTTCGTTGTGCTTCTGTTCTGCTTGGTATCCTTTGTATGCTACCAATGTCTTCTTGTCAGCCTTCTCTATGATCTGATCAAAGAATCTTTTCCACTGTTTGGAATAAACTTCCAGACTTGTGAGAATGTCTTCTCTAGCCTTCCACACTTTCCGAACTTCTTCTTGAGTTGGGAATTGATAGAGATTCTTCTTCGATTTCTTCAAGAGAACATTTCAGGTGGGAATGCCTCCACCTTTAATCTTGCAAAAGAACTCCTTTTCCTAATATTGCTACTCCATACTAAAACAAAAACCAAGGAAACATGGTGCATAATGTGTAAAAGAAAATTATTTAAGCAAAGTTAGACCATCATGTCCTACAACACTCTGAGGCTGAGGACTAGGCGGAGAAATTGGACTACTAGGCGGAGACTCATCATCACTAAAACAGAAGTCAATCCTGTCTATGTTCCCCTGGAGATGTGTGGTGCACCGTGCAAAAGATGTGGAAAAGTGGATAAGTAACATGGATAAGTAAACATGAAAAAACATACATTTTAGTAACATGTATATGTAACTTACGGGCGACTTCATGGTTTTTCTTTTCTTTTGAAGCCTCGTCAGTTTCGTCTTGCAATTGACATTCTCTTTCTTGTGAGGATTGTTGAGGATCTGTCCATCAAAAAATAGTTGGCCTTTGGAGTAAAAAAAACCATTTTTCTTGTAATAAATGGATGTAATAAAGGAGAAGAGGACTTACATTTTTCTTGTAATAAAAGATCATAATGGTCACAACCATTATATAAAATCTTTATGTCGTCACCGCCGTAGGCTTCTCCATATGTCATACCGAAGAATCTCTCCATCTTTAACTTCATACGTCGAAATTGGCTTCCCCAGAACATGAGACGCCATTTATATTTCTAGTGTGCCTCCCCAAAGCCCTCCAGAACATCCAGTTTGTCTTATCATCGACAAATAAGTGTCCAGATCAGGAATCTCCTCAAAATCCAAGTACCTAAAAAACCAATGTAATCATCAATCAAATATTCAAATCAATATGATCAATGTTAAACAAATATTCAACTAACTCACGATTGTAGACCGACTATATCCTTGCGTCTTTTAGGAATCTCGTCAGCAACCTTAGAACGTAAGTGTATAGATGACTTTAAGAGATTAGTACGCTTAGAAGAAAACCCTAGCATGATGGCACTGAACAAGCAATTACGATCACTTTGAAACCTGTCCAAAATCCATTAGGAATTGAAAGAGTTAAAACATATATATGGATATGAAAAAGTTGTAGAAAAAGGTTACTTGGAGGAAGTTTCTTTTTTACTTGTTGAATAGTAACTGATCAAAACAACATTTTAGTTAGGAAACAACAAAAACAAATGATTACTTTTCTCAACAAAGAAACATAAAAAAAGGGTTTTGTAACTTACCTTGACCTTCTTCACAGATTTTGGCCTTCTCAGCTTGTAACTCCACCTTCTCTTCTACATCATCTGATCATCAAATAGAAAACAACATTTTAGTTAGGAAACAACAAAAACAAATGATTACTTTTCTCAACAAAAAAACATGAAAAAACGGTTTTGTAACTTACTTTGACCTTCTTCACAGATTTTGGCCTTCTCAGCTTGTAACTCCACCTTCTCTTCTACATCATCGAAATTGGCCTCCCCAGATCATAAACTATTCTATTCCCAAGATGAGAAAGGAATAAGCACGCAACTCATGATTAGAGTTTTCGATTTGAGGTTATTGCTAAGCTTATCATAGACAAGAAATGGCTAAACCTATAAGATATAATTTAGGTTTTAGAAAAAAAAGAAAAAAAAAGATAATTTAGGTTTTATATTCTCTATTTTGATAAGACTTTATCCATTTAAAATTTGACAACGTTTGTATAAAGTATTTTTCAAACTTTGACACTAACGTGTGGAGTTTGATGGGTCTGTAGTTTGAAAATATGTCAAGAAACTCCATGTTTCCAAAATAATTTGTTTAACCGAAATTGCAAAATTTAAAAAATTTGGTAGGAAAATAAGTCAACGTGAATTTGTAATGATGATCGTTTTGTTGGTTGGTAAAACAAGCCTTTAGTCCTTGGTCCCAATCGTGACATATTGTAGATTATGTGACTGAAACCTACCAAGTCAAATGTAGATCAGATCAAATTTGTATATTAAGTTTCTTAGTAGCTATCAAGTGACATCCGTTATTTAATAAATAATATATTTGTTTGTCTAGCATAATTTAGTCGATGGATCTACCATTTGGATTCAATCCAGTGCAATATCTCCAAAACCAAATGCTTCTAATTTGTCATTTTTGGCACAGCTATACAATAATTACAAATATATACAAATAAATGGTTATATATCACTTGTTTTGGACCGTTACGAAAACTAAAAGAAGTTATAAATTGGGCTTATATACGGTTTTATATATCACAATCTAAAGTTTAAATCTGCTTTGGTTTGAGAGAGTGAAAGTGTTTGTTCACTTTTTGGGCTAATTTAAGCTTTGATTTGAGCCGAAGACAACTACACAAACACAAACTCTTGATTTCTTTTCTTTTTTGGTCAGGTTAGTTACGAAGGTTTTCATTTTAAGGTCTATAGTAGAACCGAATAGCTTCGGTTTTGGTTTTTAACTATATAACCGAATCAAAACCTATAAAAATCAATTGCACAAAAAAATTAAATACAAAAAAATATCATATTCAAAGTATTTTCAATATAAAATCTATAATCAAACACTGAATGAGACACCAAAACACAAAGTTTTAAAAGAAACACAAAGTATTTGATTACTAGTTAATAAAACAAAACGACTCACAATATACAAAAACTCAAAGTTCGGTTTCATTCGGTTTTTCGGTTTAAACTGAAACCGAACCGAAACCTATGGGCTATATTCTGCTTAGTCCAATAGCTATAATTAATTTGCTTAGTCCAATAGGTATAAACCGATACCTATATTTTCGGTTCGGTTCGGTTTTTCGGTTTTGGGTATTTTTGCCCACCCTTAATTAAGAGCATAAATGTGAGGGGTCACAAATACAGTTTGGTTTACGCTTGTTTTCCATATCAATTATCTTGGCGCTGATCAACCCACCTTCACTCTCAACTTCTCCAAAGATAACATATTATTACATTACCATATAGATTACCATATATTATATTGTATGTGTATGCATATAAATGGAATTTTCTTTAACTTGATGATTTGTATGTTCAAGTCAAGTGAGTACTACCAGCTGATTCGCCTTGGATTCGAGGTAACTAGTAACTCAACGTTGACCACTTTACAATTTTTTCGGAATGTCAACTCCTTAACCGATCCAGTGTGATTCTCGACCTTTATCAAGTGAATAACCGAACAGAACGCACCCGTAAACGCCAAAACCCATCCACTAGTACCACACTTGGAGGAGAGTTTAGCCTTACCCTTATCTCTGCAGAAGAGTCTCCATTACAGGAATCACAAACTCTTTATCATTAAGGATTGAAACAGATAAACCGCTCTTCGAAACTCTGTTTTGCTTTTTGATGCAATGTAATCCGGTAGACCGAACCGCGATGTCTCATCTTGGAAGTTCATAACTTGGTGCACAACCTCACCAAGGACTTTGAAACTGCTCTCGGTAATTCCATCTTTCGAAAGACAAGAGACGAGCAATGTCTGGACTTGTCTATGAGTATTACTTAGGTTAGAACCTTCTGCTTTGGTGCCTTGTTCCTTAAGTATCAACTCCTCACCGACTTGCAAGAATCAAAAGAGGTTTGATTTCGTTGCCGATTAACGGAGATTCCTAAATCGAATCTGATCGGTTCGTTTGCCAGCGAATATTCTGATAACGTCTTAGTGCCAATCGAAATTGAAAGCCCATCAAACGCCGTTTCATAATAACGAATTCGAATATGTAAGCTCTTACTTTTCACTTTCTCTGCCTCTTAGCCTATGGTGAAGTTCATTAGATGCTAAAATGCTTTGGTGGATTATGTATGTGCATGGGACAAATGGTGCTACTTGCTGGTTCTGGAGTTGTGGTGGTTAGGATGTTGTGGTGGTTGAGATGTTGTGGTGAATGATAAGTATCGAGAAGTAATCTGAGAAAAAACAGACTGGCTGCATTAGGATATGGAGCAAGACGCCATGAATACCTCTCGATCTTAAGAAAAAGATCACCATAACAGAGGTAGTAGCTTAGGTTAGCAAATACTATATCAACCAGTTTACTCATTTAAGATTTTTCAACACAGTCCATGAATGTCGGGGCTTCACTATATGATTGGTATAGTTTCTGATATGTTATTGATGCATTCTCATAAATGTCGTACACTTAACAAATTTTGGCTACATTTTTTCTTAATTATTGAGTTTTATCTCTGGAAATCATGAAATCTAAAAGCTTCATAATGTATCTTGGATAGGGGTCTATTTAAGAGCAAAAACTATGTTGGTCTATTCTTATCACAATATATAACTGGTTATTGGTTAAGTTAACCTTTCTTGGAATTGGTTGCAGATGAAGAAGACAAACACGATGCAACAATTTTGTGTATGTTGCTCTGTTTGATAAGAAATATAGGAGAAAGCTAAGAGAGATGTTGGGGATAAGCTCCAAGAAGATTCTAGAAGAAGAGATCCTTAAAGGAATTAGGAATCTCAATAGAAAAAGGAAATAGAAAAAAGGAAATTGTCTATTTCCAATAGGTTTAGAAAAGGAAATCTATAACCTATATATGTAAGATCATCAAGTTGTGTATGATAATAAGGAATAAGTATAAGAATAAGAACTAAAGGAAGAAGTTCTTAATAAGGAAGAACAATAGTTTGTGTTTAGGTTTTGAGAAGGAAGATTTTCCTAAGCATTAATAAAGAGAAGGATTTCTTTATAAAGCTAAGTTTGTTCTTGCTCACTTTATTTGGTATCAGAGCGTTACGATCCTGTAACCTGTGAAGAGCACCGTTGACCGCCAAAGAAGAACGGCGACAAGAGATCTCGTCGGAAAATTGCAAAGATTCCAGTTGGAATCTGACCTGGCCATCACCGCGTCAAGGAAGAGACACGCAGGGGGCTTTGGGTTGCAGAGGTTTTCCGAGTCATGGCAGACGACGGCAAAGGAGCTCCAACACGTCAGAAGGAATTGACGCCACCATCGATTCAATGTCCTTTTCTCAACGCAACAAACTACACGGTATGGGCTATGCGTATGAAAGTTTTGTTGAAGATATACAAAGTATGGGACACAATCGAACCTGGAACGGAAGATGCGGATAAAAACAATATCGCGATAGGATTATTGTTTCAATCCATCCCGGAGGATCTTATTATGCAAGTCGGCGAGCAAGAGACCTCAAAGGGAGTATGGGATGCGATTAAATCAAGACATCTTGGTGCAGAACAAGTTAAGGAAGCACGGCTTCAAACCCTAATGTCTGAATTCGAACGATTAAGGATGAAGGAATCAGACACCATCGATGCCTTCGCCGGGAAGATATCGGAGCTAGCCTCTAAATCAGCATCTTTAGGACAAAGCCTTGAAGAACCGAGATTAGTGAAGAAGTTTCTGAATAGCCTCCCTAGAAGTATATTCAAATCATAGCTTCTCTCGAGCAAGTACTTGATCTAAATCGAACCGGATTTGAAGATATTGTTGGGAGACTCAAAGCTTATGAAGAACGTATACAAGAGGAAGATACACAAGAAACTCAAGGGAACCTGTTGTTCTCACATTCGGATTCTCAGAATAGGTTCGATAACTCAAGAGGACGAGGAAGAGGCTTTAGAGGACGTGGAAGAGGTTTCGGTGGAAGAGGTCAAGGAAGGTTTAACTCGCAAGATAGATACAAAGAGAGAAAGGACAGATCGCACATAATCTGTTTCAAGTGTGAAAAGCCGGGTCACTTCGCCTCGGTTTGTCCGAGTAAAGATCAGAAGGAAGAGAATCTCAATAAGACCGAAACAGAGGAGGCTGATATTGCATTGTATATGCATGAAGTTGTGTGCCTAAACGAAGAGAAAGTGCTACCTAAGAAGTACGAGACAACCACAAAGGAAGATGGAGTTTGGTACTTAGATAACGGAGCAAGCAATCATATGACAGGAGAAAGGTCATATTTTTCAGAGTTGAATGAAAGAATCAAAGGAAAGGTTCAGTTCGGTGATGGATCATGTGTTAACATCGGAGGAAAGGGATCGATTCTCTTTCAAGGGAAAACCGGTGAACAAAGGATAGTACAAGATATCTACTTCATTCCAGAACTGAAGAATAACATTCTTAGCCTTGGACAAGCAACAGAAGCTGGATGTAACGTGAGATTAAGGGAAAATTATCTCACAGTCCGTGATCAAGACGGAAAGCGGTTGATAAAGGTACTTCGATCTCAAAATCGCATGTACAAAGCTCACTTTGTTGTATGTACTCCCGTGAGTCTACTCACTAAGGTGAAGGAATCAGTACGAGCATCAGATGAGGAAGAAGAGAAGAGCAATCTGGAAGAAGGACCGACCGTTCCAAGGAGTGGACCGGTCGATCTCCTTGGATCGACCAGTCAAGGAGGAGGTCGGGTCGATCTCTCAGCATCAGACAGAGCAGAAAAGGTACAATCAGGATCGACCAGTCAAGGAGGAGGTCGGGTCGAGCTCTCAGCATCAGACAGAGCAGAAAAGGTACAATCAGGATCGACCAGTCAAGGAGGAGGTCGGGTCGAGCTCTCAGCATCAGACAGAGCAGAAAAGGTACAATCAGGATCGACCAGTCAAGGAGGAGGTCGGGTCGAGCTCTCAGCATCAGACAGAGCAGAAATGGTACAATCAGGATCGACCAGTCAAGGAGAAGGTCCGGTTGATCCCCATGATGCGTATGAGACGCAAGACGGTTTTCAAGAAGGACTTAGAAGATCGGATCGACGCAGCAAGCACATTTATAAAAGGAACCATTTTATACGAGAATGTGTTGAAGGAGAGCAAATAGAAGTGGAGCATGTACCAGAAAAGGAGCAGCGTGCAGATATTCTTACAAAAGCCTTAGCAAGAATCAAGTTCAAGAAGATGAGAGATCTAATCGGAGTTCAAGACCTCAAGAAGAATGACTTGAAGCTTAAGGGGGTGATTGTTGGGGATAAGCTCCAAGAAGATTCTAGAAGAAGAGATCCTTAAAGGAATTAGGAATCTCAATAGAAAAAGGAAATAGAAAAAAGGAAATTGTCTATTTCCAATAGGTTTAGAAAAGGAAATCTATAACCTATATATGTAAGATCATCAAGTTGTGTATGATAATAAGGAATAAGTATAAGAATAAGAACTAAAGGAAGAAGTTCTTAATAAGGAAGAACAATAGTTTGTGTTTAGGTTTTGAGAAGGAAGATTTTCCTAAGCATTAATAAAGAGAAGGATTTCTTTATAAAGCTAAGTTTGTTCTTGCTCACTTTAAGAGACACAAACAACATGATTGCAAAATTGGTTCCAATAAATTTTGTAGATGATTGAGGGGGTTTATGAGAAAGTTTTGGGTAGAGGAGATGGTAAGTGACAGACCAATCAGAAGAAGATAGACAAAGAAGCGTAGTAAGTGATAATTAAAGTTATAAAGAGTACTCTGCAGCAAGGACATGGGAGGTTATGAGACCTAGAGCTGAAGTGAAAGAGTGGGCAAACTTGATCTGGTTCAAGGGTCATATCCCAAAACACTCTTTCACCATGTGGGTGACCAACCATGATAGGCTTCCAACGAGAATGAGATTAGTCTCCTGGGGTATGAACATTGCAAAGGAGTGTTGTCTCTGCTCCTCTGCGGAGGAAACGAGGGATCATTTAATGCTTCACTGTAACTATAGTGTGCAGGTTTGGAAGCAAGCGCTAGCAGTGCTTAACCCTCCGAGCCGACTGTTTGGCTCATGGGCAGAGTTACTTAGTTGGATCAAAGACGACTCTTTAATGGCGCCTTCTCTTCTTAGAAACATGGCGGCACAAGCAACTATCTTTCATCTGTGGAAACAGCGTAACAATGTGCTTCATAACAACAACATTCTCCCACCTTTGGCTATCTCCAAAGCCATTGAGAGGGAAGTGCGAAACTCCATTTCTGCAAGACGTCATAGGAAGCCCTTTCATAAGCTCATGCAAATTTGGCTTAGATGACACCAAAACTCAAATTTGTTCTGAGTTCTAAGGTTGCAAAACCAAAACTATATATTGCCTTGTTTTTATTATTTTTTGCCAAGGTAGTATAGCTTTAGATTGCACAAATGTAAATCTTAACTTTCATTTATATGATATTTGCCGTTTAGCAAAAAAAGCATATTGATCTTGGACCAAACTCTTTTCTTTCCTCTATTTTGTAATTGGACATATTTTTCACAGAGAAGCTTGGATCATTATAAACAGTACCAAAAGAGTAGCACCAACTGTGACCAAAAAAAAAAATAGCACCAACAAGTCCAGGTATCTCAGTCTCAAGATGATTCTTATCATCTAGTTAAATATATAAATTAGGAAAAAGGTGTCCAGGTATCTCAGTCTTAAGATGTGTCTAGATGTCGTTGTGACCAAAGCTGTGCGTTTGGGCAAGTGATATGTTTCTTTGGTTGCAAATTTAAAACCTCAACAAGATATAGCCTAAAACCTTTTTGAAATGAGAAATTCCTTAATATGGTGACAAATCACGCAACACAAGCATGTTATAGTCATATCGATCCATGTGGTCATAAAAGCAAAAGTTTATGAGATAAAGTTCAAACACTTCAAATTGTTTCACATGAAAACATTGCAGAAAAAAAACACAAAACACCATCAAACGTTTCACATGAAAACATTGCAGAAAAAACACACAAAACACCATCAAACTCCATCTTCTGTGTCATCTAGAACTTGCGAAGAAGATTCACCGCCATTTATATTGCAACGAAGTGTACTTTTCCTCACGCTCTGCCTCCTCCACTTCACCTGCAGACAACTCATAAATCGCTGACACTGTGTCTGACACTATGCCATGTACATCCAAACCTGAATCTGTATCAAGTGATTGAAGCCTCAAACGAGCAAAATCATTGTCTGCTTCCAACTCCCTTATGTAAGAATTAGCTGCTTCCAACTCATTCTTAAATATTTGCAACTCCAAAGATGCATTTTTGGAAGTATTCTCCTTTATTTCCCTTAAGTACTCCATCATAGGTACATCAAAGCCTTGATATCTTTTAAAAGACCAAGTATATCTGCTTTCTCCTCGGCTTCTCCCTCGCTACAAGTTTGCACAAGAATCTGAGTAGTTAAATGGGATTTTGCTTTCACTCTCTCAGCTTTTAGTCCTTGCACAAGTCTACTTTGAAGACTCAGAGAGTTGTAGAGATTTTTCGGTTTTAGCTAACTGGGATTGCAAGTGTGCGTTCACTCTATCAGCATCTTCAAGTTCAACTTTTAGTCCTCGCGCAAGTTTCTGAGCTTTCAAACTTTGCAAACCTTTCTTCCTTAGCAGAGACTTTTAGAGATAGAACTAACTGTTGTAACTCGGCTTCTCTCTCCTGAGAAGCTTGCAGAAGTTTGTGACCTTCAGACTTTTCATTCTCTAGAGAGAATTCTAGCAATTTTTCTCTTGTAGAAGCTTCTTCTAACTGAGATTTCAAGTCTAAGTTTAGTTTCTCAGCAGCTTCCAGCTTTAGCTTCAGACTTTGGAGACTTTGAACTTCCTCAACCTCCAACTTTAACTTCCTTTTGTTCTTTTTGGTCACTAAGACAAATAAAAGTCACATATCCATACAAAAAGACTGAAAAAAATTAAGAAACAAATTCACCAACAAATTACCAAATGAAATGATAACTTACTTGGAAGGGGTTTTTCATTTTGAGTGTCAGATGATTGTTTGGCCATTAGGTTGGCTGCTTCTTTGTCTTTCAATTGTTTCTCCTCTTTCTCTTTTAGATCTTCACTGTTCATACCAGGTTCAAGCACTGTTCTCAGCCTCTCTTGCTCCTCTGCCTTTCTCACCTCTTTCTCTTTTGCGTTGTCAGATGATTGTTTGGCCATTAGATCTTCACTGGTCACACCAGGTTCAAGCACTGTTCTCAGCCTCTCTTGCTCCTCTGCCTTTCTCAGCTCTTTCTCTTTTGCATTGTCAGATGATTGTTTGGCCATTACGTTGGCTGCTTCTTTTTCTTTCAATTGTTTCTCCTCTTTCTCTTTTAGATCTTCACTGTTCATACCAGGTTCAAGCACTGAACTCAGCCTCTCTTGCTCCTCTGCCTTTCTCACATCTTTTGCTTTCTCAGATGATTGTTTGGCCATTAGGTTGGCTGCTTCTTTATTTTTCAATTGTTTCTCCTCTTTCTCTTTTAGATCTTCACTGGTCATACCAGGTTCAAACACTGTTCTCAGCCGCTCCTCGGCGTCTCTCACCTCTTTCTCTTTTGCTTTCCTTTTCTTTTCTTCAGCCTGACAAAAGTTAAACATTAGCCACATAAAGTCATCTCAAACCAGATCAGTACAAAAACAATTATTGAAAACCAAACAATCGAAACTAATCACCTTTTCGTCTTCCAAATATTAAACATAAAGTTTGTATCCATCACAAGCTTCTTCCCATTGTTCATTTTGAAGGACTGGACCGCAGAGACCACTAGAAGTGGAAGCTAGTATAACACCAATGGGTCTGTAGACCTTCAAGGAGATGGAGACATACTTGAATTCTTTTTGGTTTGCAGGAAACATAACTTTATAAGTGTCCAGAGTGTCACAGCAGTTTTTCACAAACAAATCAGCTTTATAGCTTCTTTTGCGTTGGCCTTAGCTGTCAAGATTTTTTCATTTTGATCCTACAAAAAAAATTAAACTCATTAAAATCTATAAGGAATATTTGATATAAATAAATAAAACTAATTTGCAACCTCTGTCAATTGAGCTATTGTATAGATGTGATTGATTTGAAGTTGCTGGACCTCCTCTAGAGAGATCCCAAATCCGCGTAGTATATCCACCGATAAGTGTTTAGGTTCTTCCTCACCTTGAGCTGTCTCCATTCTAGTAAAAGAAAAACAAAATACACATCAGTTTTGATTCAAGATTCTCTTTGCCAATTACATAGATTATCCAAACAGAGAAAAATGGCAAAAGTAAAGCAAATGAACACACAGGAGGATAGAATCATTGAGAGAATAATAACATAAGCCATTGAGAACAGGGAAGCCAATCAAAGACAGAAACACAATGAGACATTTCATCAAACACCTGGTGGATCTAAATATTCCCAATCCCCATTGCTCAAACCAGATCAGTACAAAACCAACAGAAGAAGGCAAATGAACACACAGGAGGATAGAATCATTCAGTCACTTTAAGATTTGAGAGAATAATAACATAAGCCGTTGAGAACATGAGAACAGTTATTATAGGAAGCCAATCAAAGAAACAACAAGTTGGAATACAAAAAAAGGCAACTACAAGATCTAAGTTCTTTGAGACATTTCATCAAACACCTGGTGGATCTCAACATTCCCAATCGCTCAAGATCTAAGTTCTTTGACACATGGATTCATACCGACTTAGATTCTTACAAAGCATTTGAGTTAAGATTTGAATACATGACAGAAATGAAGACATTTCATCAAACATCTCAATATTGCTCAAACCAGATCAGTACAAAAACAATTATTGAAAACCAAACAATCGAAACTAATCACAGAAGAAGGCAAATGAACACACAGGAAAACCTAGATTTCGTATTTCCAAACAGGAAGAAGAATCACAATCGAATCACTCGATTGAGAAGAATAAAACCATCGCGCAAGTGAAAAAAAACGAACGATGTGAGAAAAGGAGCTTTGCCTCACCGGATATTGAGATGATAGCTACTCAGATTCGTTACTCAGATGTGAAAATCTCGAATGGCAACTACAAAGAACAAATTATCAGCTTTTACATGGAGACTCTAGGTTTGATTTTTTCTCATTTTAGTCTTTTCAAAATAATTTTTAGTTTCTATTTAGTTTTGAAGTAATTTATTTTTATATCCTGTTGAATTTTAAAAATTTTCATATTAAAACCCATAGTTGACATATTAAGTTGAATATCATGTTAAATTAGAAAAAAATCAATAGTTATAAGGTTTTTTAAAAAAGATATAAAGCTTTTTAAAGTAGTATAAACCTTAGAACCTTTTATAATTGTAGGTTAAGTAGTCATGATAAATAATATTGATAAAAATTGAGTTAATATTTTCTTATTAATCTCAAAAACTAAAATGGCGATGTTAGTTTTCTAATTGAAAAACTAAACTAAAACTTGTGAAAGAGATATGTATAATAGTTTGGTGACAAGATGATTATACAAGGGTAAAAATCTTATGATTCATGAAGTTTGGTATGTAAACTTAAATTTAAATTAATATTCTTATGAGAAAATCTTAAAACATATTTCATTTAATATACATAAAGGAAAACAAAAGAAAAAAATGGTTATACGAACACAAAATAAAACCAAGACATATAACATAAATAAAATTTTATATTCAACTTATTATTTTAATGAATTATTAGAAAGATTAAAAAAGAATAAAACTTTTACGATATAGGTGGCAAAATTTAATTGGATAAATATTTGTAACTTTATAGAATACGATTATTGAGAATCTTTTTAATGATCGATTAATTAGATAAAGAATTATAAACCCAACAACTCAATGTTTTTGTTTAGATTGTTTTTTAAAGATGATTTTGCTTTTGATGAAAGTCTCCCAACAATATCTAATTAATGAAAAACAAGTAAATTCTCAGTTTACAAAAGGTTATATTAACTAACTAAAGTTAAATTGATTCTAACTAAAGGCATTTTATATCATGCAAGACAATTACAAATTTTCGATTCAAATCCTTATTTTGGTGGGTGAGGTTATTTTAATTGTTAAAGTGATTGAAATCAACAAAATGAATGGATTAAGGAATAAGGAAGGACTCAGAATATGCAAATATTCGAAGCCTCACCTCCCACCCACAGATAAGAGAATATTGATGAATGTGCATGTGATATGCTTTCTCAAAAAGAAAAATAAATTATTAATCCAAATGATTATATTGTAATTGTGTAGAAATTTCAAATATTAGAAAGCATTATTTAGTTAACCCGAAAATATAGTGATAAAGCTATCAAATTAGAGATCTTCATTCCAATGTCTTGATAACTTATTTAAGAACATTTTTTCAAAACGAAAAAGAAATATTTAATCCCAAAGCTTTCAAATATTAAAAACTTTTATTTTATCCAATATTCCAATGTGTGGAAATGGATGGGGTTACGCAGAGCTCGTTGGTAAACAACTTACAAATCTGCACAACCTCCAGCTCCATAACACAGATACACATATGGAAACATTTATAAATGTTTGATTGTCAAACGTTCAAATACTACAAACACACCTCCAACAAGAAAAGTAATTAATGAAAAACAAATAAATTCTCAGTTTACAAAAGGTTATATTAACTAACTAAAGTTAAATTGATTCTAAGGCGACAATTACAAATTTTCAATTCAAATCCTTATTTTTGAATCTTTGGTGGGTGAGGTTATTTTAATTGTTAAATCAAGGGATTAAGGAATGAGGAAGGACTCTAATAACAACGGAATATGCAAATATTCCAAGCCTGACCTCCGACCCACACATAAGGTGAATGTGCATGTGTTATCTGTTTTCTCAACAAGAAAAATAAAATTTTAATCCAAATGATTATATTGTAATTGTGTCGAACTTTCAAATATTAGAAAGCATTATTTAGTTAACCCGAAAATATAGTGATAAAGCTATCAAATTAGAGATCATTATTTCAATGTCCTTGATAACTTATTTAAGAACACTTTTTCAAAAAGAAAAAGAAATATTTAGGATGGGGTTATGCAAAGCTCGTTGGTAAACAACTTACAAATCTTTCAAATATTATATGTTTGATCAATTGTGTCAAACGTTCAAATACTACAAACACACCTCCAACACAAACAAGAAAAAATCTAGAATGTGAGTAAGCTAAATTGTAAATAGTGAATAGTAATGATTAAATACTTCTCGCTTACAAACCTTTATTTTATCTGTGGAACTGGATGGGGTTATGCGATGGTAAACCCAACTATCAAAAAGAAAAACCCATGAGAATTATTGAAAACAAGAAATATTCAATACTCGTGAAAAATCAACCACCAAAATTAATTGTTTCCGCCAAGGGAAGATAAACCACAATGTAACCATGAACATATCTAGATCTAAAGCACTAGCCAAACTTAAATCCAATATATATTTTCAATATCAAAAAAAAAAAGCAAACAAAGATCTCTGGTGATAACCCAACTTGATATTCACCAATTCAACCCTAGAGAGAGAAAAAAAACTAACCATGGATCCGTCCAGGGTTGTTGCGATCTTTGCGACGGATACGGATCGGAGGACGTGACCACCGGAAAGGATGGGTCGCCCGGAGAGATTGGAAGTTGATAGCCATCGGCTCGGCTGGAAAAGGTGTTACACAAACGTATACGTTTTTGTAATTTGATCGACGGCCATTCGGAGCCTAAGCGAAACGAAAGAGAAGAAAAATATGATATGAAACTTATCAAGAGGAGAGGAGGAGGTTGTTTGACAAAAGAATATCTCATAAGATAATTAGGTTAGAGGTGTGAGAATCAGGCGTATATCAAAATCTTATAAATTTTATTTAATTATATGATTATCGATTAGGTCAACAAATTTTACCTAAAAAGAGGGGACAATTTTTTTTCCTTTTTTTTTCCGCATAAAACGTCAATAGACCCATCAACATGTAGCACTGTCAAATTAAATAAAAGAACTCAATTACAATTATTATTATAATTATATAACACTGTCAAAAAATTTAAGTTTTTTTTTTTTGCTAAAAATCTTTGTATTTGTATTTTACTGGTTTGATTATGGTGCTTTGCGATTTTGAATAAATTTTAAACCCAACTTTTTCTTGTATTTTTTTTTGTTTCTAAATTTTACTGCATTGATTAAATATTTTTGAGGTCTTTGGGTTGCAATAGAATGATTTCCAAACGACATAAGATACATCTAGGCAAATATATAACGCTAGAGATGTAAGATTCATGAGTATATCAAAATCTTGTAAATTTTATTTAAATGGAGTATATGATTAACGATTGGGTCAATAAACTTTACTTAAAAAGAGGAGAAATTTAGGAAAAAAGAGGGGAAAAAGATACCCATATTTTATTTTATTTTTTGCGGCATATAACGCCAGTGGACCAATACAATTATATATTTGCCGACAACTAAAGCCAGTGGGTAAGTGGCCCGTGACTTGACCACAGCCACATGCACAGCACTGTCAAATCTGGCCAATTTAATTTACAAAAATAAGACTAAACAAAATTTAAAATGCATGTTAGGGCATGTTCAATGGAGAAATACACTTTTTTGGACTTTAGACATCTACCCAAAGTTCTCCATTGATCATGGCCTTAATATCCAATATATATTTTATTTTCAAATGTCAAAAAAAAAAAGTAGGATTGTAATGAAAAAAATTACCATATGATTGTTGCAATTGTCGAATCAAATTCACACACAAAAAAAATATGAGCAAAAAAACATAAAAGAAGAAAAGTGAAGATACCTTCTTAATATGGCCATCACAGGTGGTAATAGCGAGACAAATTTTATTCCTAGAGCAATACATCACTAGTGTTCACCGAATCCAATCTATCTTCCCCTGAAATTGTTTCAAACAAAATTCAACTACATGATTATTACATAAAAACAATTAAGAACAAGGTACTATAGATCCTATCTTACCAAATGTTTCAAAATAGTGATATTGGGGTTTGTTTACGTTTATACAGATAAGTTGTCCTCGTCACAAATTCTTCATATGTTTCGTATTTTGAAAAAGTAGCAACGGTTATGTAATCTAAATCCTCACCAATAAGGGAACATAGACCACAATGTAACCGTAAATAGATCTAAAGCCTAAGTACTAACTTGATTTTCTCTTGGTGGTGATAACCAAACTTGAGGCAGAACTTAAGTATAAATAGATCTCTAATATTCAACAAATCCATCTTCCCCTGAAATTGTTTCAAGCAAACAATCAACTACATGAAAATCCCCTGATCATTAACTCATTCATATCTTACCAAATCCTAAGGACTAAGAAAGAATTATAGTAGAGACATAGAAAAACTAACTGGATCGGTCCATTAGACCGGATTCTTGCGACCTTCACGGATCGGATGACGCAACCACCGGAAAGGATGGGTCGCCGGGAGAGATCGGAAGATGATAGCCATTCGGGAAATGAAAGAGCGAAGAAAAATATGAAAGAGGAGAGGAAGATGAGGTTGTTTCACAAAAGAATGAGTATTAGGTTAGAGGTGAGATTAACGCGTTTTTTTTCTTCTTGGTCAATAGAACTTTACATAAAAAGAGGAGACAAATTTTATTCCTATTTTTACAACCTTAGAGACAAATTTTATTCCTCTTTTTACAACCTTACCAAAAACAGAGATTTGACTGTACCAAACTTATTTTTATCACTATTTAATATACCTTCTTGCCGACAAATAACGTAAGTGGGTAAGTGGTGGCTAGCTTGTGACTTACTGCACTATCAAAATCTTAACATACCTCTAAGAACGGCTCTAGATAAGTAATCCATTTATGAGTTCACTAAGAGACTCAATCTTCATAAGTGAGAACCACGTGAATTTAGACTTATTGTAGACTAAGGTGAATTTTCTTAATAATGATTATACAATTTTAAATGCAGTAAGATAGGAATATAAAACTTATTTACTTACATTTTAGTGTTTGAAATGTTATATATTCTCAAGGTAAATTATATTAAACAACATTGTATTGCTTTTTCTCTAAAATCTATTATTCATTGTTCTTAAATTGATGAATTGATCGTTTGTAATGATAAAAAACATCGACGTTTTTTTTTTTTTTTAACATCAATTCATTCATTAATTCCAAATCGTGTACAAGAGTTTATACATCCATATAAGACATCATATAAGACATCAATAACGAGCAAATCCAAATACACATCTACTAATATCGACGCTTTTTCTTTATGATCGTTAGTTGCTTAGTCTTTTTCAAAAAAAAAAAGTTATTTATAGTTTGTTACCCCTACATATTGATGAACAGAAAATAGCGTATAGTTGTGTACTCCCTAGCTATATATGTGTTAATTACATGACGCTATGAATTTAGCTGTTTAGTTCGCTAAGATCATTATACTATATTATACTAGTATATATATATATATATATATATGGCCATCTGTTTCATGTACGGGAGGCTCGAGGAGTTCCTCCTCTTTCCCGTTGCGGCTAAGGTCTACATTACGTAACCGGGAATTCTCCCCGGCGATGGTGGGTGCTTCCGGTTCACCGCCTTTAATTTCGTCGGTAAAATGTTGTCCCTGTGTATCAGCTTCAATCAACCATCCTTGGTGATGGATTGATGATGAATTTGGGCTTCAATGGATGCTTTGGTTCAAGCCAAAGAAAGCACCACTTCTCTGTTGCGGTGTTTAATTGGTGCTCAGCTGAGCAACAAATCTTGATCAACAAAGCTTGCGGTAGTTCCGGGGGAGGGGTTTGTCCGGTTTCATTACCTGGGAAATTTGACTCACCGTCAACTTCCGATCTGTCCTCTCCGGTCGTATGCTCGGCCGGTCAAGGAGCAACTTTCAGGTTTTATAAATTTATGGGCCTCGCCCATTTAAATTATAATGATTTAGCTTTAGATTTTTTAAGCCCACAAGTACTTAGTGTAAGACCATTAGGAGTTGAATATTTTTGGTTGGTTGCCGAGAGTATTTTGATTCATATTGGTTTGATATTCGATAACCAAACGAGTTTCTTGTTGCTCAATTTGGTAAGATCAAAGTTTTCTGGATTCTCAAATCCTGTAACTCGTACATCGGATCTTCTCTCAAGAGTAAGTTTCGTCTCAGAGTCATTACCGAGAAACTCCCTAACCGTCTCGACGAGACTCGTTGGTCTGGGTAGATTTCAAAAGTCACCAACCAAAGTGACTAAATCATCATGGCTCTCCGGCTTAGCCACGAGCTTTATACCGACGCATCAAGAAATTGTTTTTGATTCGCAGTCGTTTAATTATGTTGTTTTTCTTGTTTTAAATTTTAATGCTTTCATGTATTACGACATGGCTAGATGTAACCGAAACGTTTTAGTTTGAATGAAAAGAATGTGTTGAACAAAAAAAATAAATAAAAAAATTTGGTAGTTGTTAAAGTCGAAAATGATATATACAATTAAAATTCAAGTAGTAGGAGAAAATTTTACAATTGGTATGGTCACTTGAGTTTTACTAAAACAAAATATTCTTATTTAAACATGATAAATAGTAGACATGGTGTTGTAGGAACCATTATACTTGTTATCATTATATACCACTGCATGAACAATACAAAATCTAATCACTATTTAGTTTTTATTTTATTCTGTCAAAAAACAAGAAACTAACTAATTGCAGTGAACAATACAAAATCTAATCAATATAGTTTTAATTATCTTGCGACAGAAAGAGATAAACTAACTAATTGTAGTCTTTGATTTTCTTCTGTCCAAACAAAGAGAAACTATCAAGTGGTTTTTAGTCTAATGATTTCCTACTCATTAAAAGTGAGAAGAGGTCTTCAAGTCCACTTGGGAGGAAAGATATTTTTAAAAGAAATTGACTAAAAACTGATTGCGGGTCCATAAAGACTAAATCTTTGGCCCGAACTTCGAGGTTAAAAAAAACAAAAAATAAACAAAGATAAACTAACTTACTTCACGAGTTTCAATAACCTACGGACCGAATCCCTCTTCTCACTTATATCTAGCAAAAATGGCATTTCAATGCGAGTACTACCGTGAAAATTATTTAGCCAATGGATATATAGACCAATCAAAACAATATGTAATTTGTATTAACTAAATTTTGACTGATTTGTTAGCAACTAACTTGATGATCAATCAAAGACTTTACTCTTTAATCCCATATACAGTATGGTAATTTGATTTAAGCAACATTTTATTAACTTCATATTTCGAACAAATCCGATATATACTAAAAATCATGATATATTATAATCCATGTTTAGATATTTCATCATTTGTAATGATCAAAACAGCGATAGTTTTTTTGCTGTGGACTCTTAGTTAGTTACTGAGTTGTGTGGTCACTTTCATCTTAACTAATGTTGACAACATTTTGTGATGTAATTTAGATTTTATTGCTGGAAGCACATGCATCTACTGATCAACGGTCTTCTAGATGTTGTAGTATGCATGAATGAAGTATAGTAACTAAAAAAGAATTGACTAGCAAGCAAATAGCATGTCTATGTATCATTTAATCATTTTCTTAGTGGTTCAACAACCATATTTAAATCTCAATCTACTTAATTTGCCTCTCTATGTGCTCATATGCTCAAAGCCAAACGGCATTTACCACTGATAGCGACATCAATCTTTCGTACGTCGTATTGCATGTGGTAAATTTTTTTAAAAGAATTATATATGTGTGTAATAAGATGCATTTAACAACCATGATCTCTCTACTTTTGTATAGAAAGTTAGAAGTAAATTTTTTAAAAACATTGTATATATATGATCAAGTGGAATTTTCTAAAGGAATAATTACTTTGTCTTCTTTGAATTTCTTGGATTTTGTGATCTTTAGATTTTTACTCTTTCTCATTTATTCAATTAGCAAAGCATTTTGTTAATATGAATAGATTCATAAGCTAAATAGATAAAGTATGATATCAGCAAAACATATATAAAGTATGATGGGTAAACAAGGATAAAGAAAACAAAGAACCCATAAATAAAGCAAAAGGGAGAGAGATGTAATTTTAAAAACTCTAAGGCTATGAATGGGAGACGTAACTTTTAGTGGTTCGCACACTAGAGAGGAAGAACCACATGTTTATTCCCATTCAGCAAATTTTAATCAATAAAAGTGTATCATGTTTAAAAAATTATAAAATAAACTTGAACTGTCTTTGAAAAACGTGGCAGTACAAATATGAAGAACCGCTTGCGGTTCTCGTTCCACTCCAGTTTTGGAGCATTCCAACCTGGATCCGTAGGCGTATCACTTGTTTTGTCAAAAGAAAAAATACTTTTAATTGGATAATATAATAGAGAAATAATATTATAAAAATCTGTTTATTATTTATCTTGTTTATCTTATTATATAAAGTTTGATGCGTCAGATATAATAATTAACACAATCGTGACACATGTCAATTAGTCGGTTTAGATTTTGACACGTAACAAAAAAAATTCACCAATTAGATTTTACCACCTATATCATACGAATCTTATTTTCCTCTTAATCTTATATTCTTTTATTAAGTAGATTATTAAAATCAACATATATTAAAATAATTAGTGGATAAATATGGTTATTTTTTTTTAAAAAAAATTTGTTTTATGTCTTGGTTTTATTTTGTGTTCGTATAACCACTTCTTTTCTTTTCCTTTATGTATATTAGATGAAATATTTTATAAGATTTTCTCATAAAAATATTAATTAATACACATCTAGATAAAATTTGAGTTCAAGTAGACTTAGGTTTACACACACACAATCTTCATGAATTATGATATTTTATACTTATATAACAAGCTTTTGTGCTCTCTCATTCTTTTCACCAAACAATTCTAAACATCTCTTTAGCAAGTTTTAGTTTAGTTTTTCATTAGAAAAATAACATCGATTATTCTCTTATTTGATAGGTGAGATATATTACGACGATCTATTATATTATGTGAGATTAATAAGAAAACTTTTAACTCATTTTTTATTATTATTGTTTACAGCATAGATATCATCACATAAATAATAACTCAACCAAAAAAAAAATCAAATATTATTAGGTTTTTAAAACAAATTATAAGATTTTAAAAAAGATTATAAAGTTTTTAAACAGGTTTATAAGGTTTATACTATGGATAATTGTGTGATGTTTGTGTGTTGATTCTGTGTTAGAATCAGATTAGGAAAGGTTGAAATCGTGATTGATGTGTGTTTGTGCATTTCGGTTTCGGAGAAGAAACCTAGTATCGATCGACACCTCATGGTGTATCGATCGACACCAAGGTAAAACCAGCGTCGATCGACACCTTCTCAGTGTCGATCGACACCCATGTTTCTGAATTAAATATTTTTAAATTAATTGTTATTTATTTGTTGATATATCCGTACATAGTCTGTAGACAGGAGGACCGTCTCACTAAGTATTTATGATAATACTTACGCATCTCTTTTTGCTATGTGATGCAGGTAAAGAAAATGTGATCGCGAAATAATGGTCAGAGGAGGGGATGATAGGATTTTATTGTGTTATTGTTTAGTCTAGTGAACCTGGTGTTTAGGTTGCTAGGTTTTTATGGAAATGAATTATGGAATTATTGGATTATTGTTTGAATTAATCATTGAATTATTTATTTAGAATTCCGCAACTGTTTAAAAAAAAAAAACTTGGGTGTTACATTTTGGTATCAGAGCTTATACGGTTTTAGGACTATTTGGTAGAGAAACTGAGACTATGTGTGTAAATTGATTTTGTGTGTTTAATCAATTTAGTCTTAGTATCATCCTCTCCGGCCTTCAAAGAGATTTCGCGGTAAGTTTTGTTGTGTGTTGATTGTGACTTCTAGGGTACTCATCTTCTGATATGTGTTGCAGTGGGATGGATACCAGAGCTAGGGGTCGTGGTAGAGTTGGTGCATGTGGTGGCAGGGCAGTTGCCCGTGGTGGCAGAGTGGGTGGCCGGGGACGTGGTCGTGGACCAGTTGCTGAGTCGATTAAGAGCGCGGCACAGAGTGTTTCGCAGAGCGTGGCGACCACGTCAGAGTCCCAGACGCATATTGTGGGATCTACGAGTGAGACCAGTTTGGGTGCCACTGCCAGTGTGTTGGCTGGTGCCGGTAGAGGCCAGGGAGTTCCAGTGGGCCTTGGTGGGGGTGTTGCTGTAGCTCCGGGGCGTGATGACCAGGTCGTGGGATTGCTGACGCAGTTGCTGGCGCGTTTTCCGCCTGTGGCTCCAGAGCAGGCTCCGGTTGTGACTCCAGTGGCCGGTGTGCAGCAGAGGGCTGCAGAGGTTGAGCAGCCGAGGGCTGCAGTTGCTGGACATGTTCCGCCATACCTGGAGGTTATGGGGCACATGCAGAGGATTGGGACACCGTCGTTTGAGGGCCGTGTGGGTCCTGCGGAGGCAGATGAGTGGCGCTTGAGAGTGGAGCGTAACTTCAGGTCTATTCGTTGTCCTGCGGAGTATCAGGTAGAGTTAGCCGTTCACTATCTGTGTGGTGATGCGCATCTGTGGTGGCGGGCTGTCGAGTCTCAAAGAGCGGTTTGGACCTGGGGAGAATTCTTAGCCGAGTTCAATGCTAAGTATTTTCCTCAGGAGGCTCGAGATCGTCTTCAGTTGAGCTTCATTTCAATGGAGCAGGGGGTGCGTTTGGTACGCGAGTATGATGCCGAGTTTGGCAGACTGTTGGTGCATTCGGGTCGTGATCTTGAGGATGAGAGGATTTTGATGCAGAGATTTCTGCAGGGACTGCGGTTGAGTATCCGGTCTCAGTGCAGAGGTGCCAGGTATGCCTCGAGGGGCTGGTGGAGCTGGCAGCGTCGATTGAGGAGGATCAACGTGAGCAGGCTGGTTCGTTAGTAGTTCGCCTGTGGTTGCTCCTGTTGCTCAGCCGAGGAGTTAGCAGCAGCAGCCGTAACAGCATCGACGTGATTCTGGTTCCGGCAAGGGCGGTAGGCCTGCGCAGGGCCAGAAGAGGAGGAGGGATGATCCTTCTAGGACGGGTTCAGGTAGCCACGACACTCATGGTTGTTTTGGGTGCAGGAGTTCGGAGCATCGGGTAGCGAACTGTCCTAAGGTCTCCCGGGAGGCTAAGGTCTGCTTTCACTGCAGAGAGCCGGGGCATATCAGGCCGATGTGTCCCAAGTTGCAGCAGCCAGTTTTTGCGGCGATGCAGCCTTTGAGTCAGATTGCGGCAGTGCAGCAGCCGATGGGTCAGATTGGGCCTGCACCGCGCGTGTATCCTCCGGCAGAGTTCGGTCAGAGCAGTGGAGCCGGGCAGATCACAGGTAAAATTCTAGACTCAACTTCGTAAATTCCTAGAGGTAGAATTTTCTTTGTTGTTGTTGTTTGTTGTTCTGTTATTTTACTTGTGGTCGGGTCTCGGGGTTCTCAACGCATGTGATATGTGTAGGTACTAGGTATTGGTACAAAGAGTTAGGAAAATAATAATTGAGAAGAATATGTATGGGGTTCAAGAAAATAAATTAATTAGTTAATCGGACGGTTAATAGGAGCCGTCAAGGTTGACCAGTTCCACTACGTGCCGACATATCAGCCTTACACCTGGCCCATCCTCAACTTTTCCACTTCCTTGTGACTCTTTTCCACGCGCCTCTTTTAGCCAAATTGCTTTTCATAATTTCTTTCTTTTTTATTTTATTTGCCTCTTCATATACAAAGCAATATATTATATCTTAATATGAATAAATATCTAATCTATTATATAGGAAAAATCTTAGAATGTTACATACATTTCGTTGGTCATACTCATATCAGTCATTATCGAAGTTTGGCTTGAATAATTCCATCACTCGGAAGGAGAGAGAAGGGATTGCGTTTTTTCTCAAGCATGGAAAATATTGGATTTGTCAAACCTGAAACGAAAAGTCTCATTTTTAGTTTAGGTTTGTCAACTTTAACATAGTTATTCGGGGAAAAATAGAGAAATTTTTTATTTTGTTCATGGATTCTTAATGGTTTATACTTTATACATTAGACGGATACTAATAAATCATAAGCTGTTAGAAATTTTTGCCATTCCTATTAATATAAAAATATAAAGAATGGATACTCCTATCGACAATCTTAATCACAACAAGTCAACAATAATGGATCAGCTGCTATTGTAAATTTTCATAAAATTATTTTGTTATACAATATAAAAATTAGTGTCAAATATACGCGAGTCCTATGACTAACCAAACACGGAGATTAAGGCAATAAGTGCACAAGTACGTCAAAACTGGAATTCAATTAGAGCCTTCATGCTTCCTTGTGGCACCTTGTTGACTGATCCAGCTGAAATGAGTCATCTGGCAATCACCTACTTCAAATCTATACTGGCTCCAGCAGACATGCCTCTATCTAGGATGTCCTACCTCTGGATCCAAACGATTACACACTTCAGTTGCTCAGCCTCACAACAACATGCCATGACGGTTCTCCCTACAACAGAAGAGATCACAAAGGTGCTCTTAAAGCTAAATCCCAATAAAGCGCCTGGTCCAGATGGATACACTTCAGGGTTTTTTAAAGCAGCATGGTCTCTATTTGGTCCAGAAGTCACAAACTCTATTTCACACTTCTTCTTAACTGCCTTTATGCCCTCTATTACAAATGCAACAATTTTAACACTGGTCCCTAAGTTCATTGGTGCCTCTGCCATTGGTGAGTTCAGGCCTATCTCCTGCTGCACTACCCTCTATAAGGCCATCTCAAAGTTGTTAGTCAAAAGGCTGAAGCCTATTCTCCCGGATCTTATTCTCCCTAATCAGACTGCATTCATCAAAGGAAGACTCTTGTTAGAAAATACAGTCTTGGCTTCAGAAATAGTAAACAACTACCACAAGGATAAAGGCCCTAAGCGTATAGTAATAAAGGTAGACATAGCAAAAGCTTTTGACACACTAAGATGGGATTTCCTTCTAAACTGTCTACAAGGTCTTGGACTTCCAAATCAGTTTATCAGGTGGATTCAAGCTTGTGTCTGTACAACAAATTTTACTATTGGCTATAATGGAATGGTGCATGGATACTTCAGAGGCAAAAGAGGGCTGAGACAGGGTGACCCTCTATCGCCTTATCTTTTTGTAATTGCTCTAAACTGCTTATCATTTCTACTGGATAAGGCTGCCCAAGAAAATCAGTTCTCCTACCACTACAATTGCGATAAAACAAAGCTCACTCACTTGTGTTTTGCTGATGATCTGCTTATCTTCATTGAGGGTTCCTTGAAATCAGTCCAGGTTATCTTACAGATTCTGAGAGAGTTTGAACTGCTATCGGGTCTTAAAGTTAGTCTTCAGAAATCCTGCTTCTTCTCTTCTGGGCTATCTTCATCAGAAAATGAACTCATCAGTTTTACTACTGGAATGATGAGAGGCACTTTTCCAATGAAGTACCTAGGACTTCCCTTATGCACTAAAAAGCTTTCTCTACTGAATTGTGCACCTCTAATCCAACAAATAAAAGAAAGAATCAATACCTGGAGTGCAAGATCATTATCCTTTGCTGGAAGGTTACTGCTACTAAACACTGTTATCGCTGGAATAACCAATTTTTGGTGCTCCACTTTTCTCCTTCCAAAGAAATGCATCGAGTGCATCAATTCTGCTTGTAGTGCTTACCTGTGGAAAGGAAGCCTTGAAGGTCATTACTCTGCCAGGGTATCATGGGAGACAATAACACACCCAAAGGAGGAAGGGGGGTTAGGAATTAAAAACCTTTGTGTCTGGAATCAGGCTTGCTCTATGAGATTGATCTGGTTACTGTTCTTCAGGGCAGGCTCGGTATGGGTGGCGTGGTATAAGGAAGTGGTCTTGAAGGGTGAGCTTAACAGCTTCTGGACATTGAAGCCTAATAGGAGAAACTCTTGGCTGGCCAACAAACTCCTCAAGCTACGTGATATAGCATACCAATGGATCAAACTCAGGATTGGAAATGGAAAAGTATGCAGGTTTTGGTCAGATAATTGGTCACCGTTTGGTAGTCTGAAGGAGTTTCTGCGTGAATCATCGGATTTTAGATTGGGAATAGCTCCAGACATCACTCTTCATGACCTCAAAACTCGGTCTGGTTGGAACGTGCCACCTGCAAGATCAGAGAATCAGGTACTACTTCATGCTCATTTAACAACTATTACGCTTACTCCAGTGGAGGACTACTACGAATGGGAAATGGACAACACGGTTATAAAACGATTCACTACTGGATCAATTTATAATTACCTTTCACATCATAATCCGATTGTTGCCTGGAAGAAGGTTGTATGGAACTCTAGAGGAATCCCTAAGCATAGCTTCCTCACTTGGCTATTTGTTCTCGATCGTTGTCCTACCCGTGATAGGTTGTTGAGCTGGGGAATAGCAACTGATCATCTGTGTCTTCTGTGTAATCAAGTGCCGGAGAGTAGAAATCATCTCATGTTTGATTGCAGCTTCTCTTGGAGAATTTGGTCTCCAATCGCTTTGAAATGTCAAATCTCTCCCTCACGGGATTGGAACACTACCCTCACCACCATACAAAACATCAATGGTCCAAAGCAGAAGTTGATAATCACAAGAATAGCATGGCAGTGCACGATCTACTTGATTTGGGCAGAGAGGAACAACCGTTTGCATCGTAACTCCTTCAGAACCGTTGACTCAATAATCGGGGCAATCGATGGGACTGTGCGAAATAGAGCTTCCAGTATCCGAGAATCAAACCCTGCTTTGGCTTCTCAGATGCTTCAATTCTGGTTCACTGTGTAGACTCACTGGGAATTTTAATGGCCGCCGTCTATGGTTCAACAAACACCGTCTTCTATCGACTATCTCTTCACAATTTGGTTTAATTGGTTTCTTTTAGATTGGGGCTTTCTGTATGGGCCGTCAAATACAAAACATTTGGGTTATAACCCATAAACACTAAAGCTGGGCTTGTAATATTTTCTTTCTGCATTTTTAATTCGAAAAATTTTACCAAAAAAAAAAAATAAGTGCACAATCTTTAATTTATTTTAAGAATTAAACATCAACATCTACACTTTCTTATCACCAATTTTCAATCTACCCAAATTCAATAATACCAAGTTTTGTGACTTGTATTAGTACAAATACTAAAATATGTAAAAATTGCATTTCTCTTTTGGGTCACGAAAAATTTCATTTAATTAAAGAAACCTAAGCCATAGTGTTCAACAGAGGAAATGGCTTGTTTAGCCAATTCATCTGCAATTACATTCAAAGAACGAGGAATAATTGAAAACAGATAGAATTCATTTCGATGCAGATATATGCATAATTTCACAATAGATTTTCTTACAAAAATCCATTTCGATGGAGATAAACATGTAATTTTATAACTAGACAAGCTATATTTATGTTGACAATAATTTTGCTTTTAATTGTTTCAAAAAAAAATAAAAATTTTGCTTTTAAAAACTCGACCGTCCCATTGATGACATGCCCACCTTACGCGATATGAATGATGAGACGATTACTTTAATTTCCCCCATTTGTCAACCGTATGGAAACCGTAGAAATATAAATAAAATTCGAAAAAGACTTTAAATATAATATTATTTTTTTCAATCTCTTCCCATACACTATTGGAGACCAAAGGGTGATGTCTCACAATAAAAAAATATTAAAATTTGAGTCAAAGGAAGAAAGAGAGTGTTTTTTGTTAAAATAGTGTGGTGTATTGAAATATAAAATTAATAAAAGTTGAGTAAAGAGAGAAGATAGTGGATGTTTTTGGAGAGAGTATGTCTTGTGTGAGACATGAGAGAGAGAGAATATGAGTGTGTTTAAATATAAAATTAATAAAAGTTGAGTAAAAGGATGAAAGAGAAGGTATAAAGTTGAGTAAAAAAATGAAAAAAAATGTATAAAGTTGAGTAAAAAGAAGAGAGAGTGTGTTTTTAATATTTTCTTTATTGTGAGACATCACCATTGGGTCTCCAATGGTGATGCTCTAAGGGCATGTACAATGGTGACACCATGAGGTCTAATGAGGTGTTCTTATAATATAAAATTATTAAAATGGTTGTAAAAGGAAGAAAGAGAGTGTTTTTGTGGGTATATTGAAATATAAAATTAATAAAATTGGATCTTTGAGTGTCTAAAAGAAAGAGAGAGTGTCTAATATTGGATCTTAGAGTAATAAAATTGGATCTTTGGGTGTCTAAAAGGATGAAAGAGAATGTATAAAGTTGAGTAAAAGGATGAAAGAGAAGGTAAAAAGGAAGAGAGAGTGTGTGTTTTAATAATTTAAAAATCTTTTTAGACCCTTAAGTGTGAGCATTGTACATGCTCTAAGAGACTCAATCTTCATAAGTGAGAACCACGTGAATTTAGACTTATTGTAGACTAAGGTGAATTTTTTTAATAATGGTTATACAATTTTAAATGCAGTAAGATATGAATATAAAACTTATTTACTTACATTTTAGTGTTTGAAATGTTATATATTCTGAAGGTAAATTATATTAAACAACATTGTATTGCTTTTTTCTCTAAAATCTATTATTCATTGATTTTCTTAAATTATTATTATTATCTTCTTATATATACATACATAATATATAGATAAAATTGAATAACATCATTGTTGGAGCTGGATTTCACCACTAGAAATCCGGTCCATTAAACTTAAGACATAATCAAACTCGATTATATCTAGAATTGGGCTTAAGGCCCAGAACCCCGTTGATGATAGCAAAAGACCAGCGTGCCCTTCGGCAGCGTTGAATCTCATTGAACAGATTGTTGATCGTCAAGATAGGTAGTATCGCTGACCAAGCAGCTCAGCGACGACATGACCGAGTCAGCGCCGTTCAACGGTTAACGAAGAGATCCCGACATTTCCGAAGGATACACCAAAACGTGCTCGAGATCTCTGGCGACGAGGAGGGATTCGCGGAGTTGAACCGTTCAGCTCGAAAAAGTATAAATAACTAGTTCTAGAGCCAAAATGGCTAACTTTTCCCATACATAGACATTCAATCACATTTTAGCTCATCATCACTTGTCTTAGCTAAAGATCTTTGTATACTTATACCGAATATCAATATTAATCCATTTTCCGTTACTTTGGTCTCAATTCTTGTTAGATCTATATGCATTTCTTAGGACCAAAGTTTCTTTTTTGAATTCACATATAAATTCTTAGTGCGGAATCCAGCTTCCACAATTATTGTGCATGAAGGAAATGATATGGAATACATACTTCAATTTTTTAAAGCAAGTTAGTAATCCAATTAAGTTATTCACGTTAAAAGTAAGGGTTGATGGTGAACGATAAAAAAAAAAAGTTAAAAAAAAAAAATATGGGTTGAGCAAAACATAAATAATATTTAAATAATTTAGTGACCTTTATTCCTTGAGTGAATTGGATACTTTTAGATTCTTTCGTTTGAAGCGGATGGATGTTCTGCTTTTTACCTATTTTTGAAGTTACGACTACGGTACAGATAGGCGGTATCTCTATTCCCTTTTTGAGACTCCACGAAAATTCTCCAATGTCTTTTCTAGAAAATTAAATTGTCATATAATTAATATTAGACACATATCACGATCTAGTGAATTACAATTTTGATATCGTGTTGTGTTTTTATCGACTGATTATATATATATATATAAATAATTTAAATATTACATTGGAAATGTCATTTTAAAATAGAAAATATCTGTAATCAAAATAATAACATAAAGAACGGTTGAAACTTCCAACCAATAGGAATAACCAAAGAAGATGGTGGTTATGAAATTTATGACTTTTACAGTCCATGCTTCTATTTTTCTCTTCGTTGTTGTAGAAAGGACAGTTGCCGAAACATAACTTACTTCACGTCTTTCTTTCTACTAATCTACGCCCAAATCGATATGTTTACTCTTTTTTTTTTTTGTCAACAAACTCCATATATTAGATCACTATTGGTCGGTAGGGATATCTCGAAACCGGGTACTATCTACCGACTCATCGGGATCAACATGGGAAAAGATATGGTTTCGTGCTCGTGGCGTTTTTGCAAGGGCATCTGCACGGTCATTACAAGAGCGAGAAATAAAAACTAACTGAAAGGAAATAAAAGGAGCTCTAAGTTTCGCGAAGTGATCTAGCTCAGACTGGAAAGCTGGCCAATCTATAGGATCGTCGATCATCGCCAAAAGGTTTGAGCAATCCGTCTCAAATCGGGCCCTAGGTACACGTTTCTGAATAAGACACTCCATCGCCCAGAGGAGTCCCTCGAACTCTACCTGTAAAGCTGAAAGACTTCTTCGGCATACCTGCTTGTCGGTGTGTATTTGACCTGATATGTCAGTGAGACACCATCCGAGACCGCTAGTGGGCCCTTGGTTTGCCCAAGATGCGTCCACTTGGCAGATCGCGATATGTGGGTGCTTGGATCCGATGGTATCTCTATTCTCGGTAGTATCTCCTTCCTCCTCTTTGTCTTCTTCTCTAGCCAAGTTCGCGCATCGCCAACTTTCTTCCTCTAACTGAGCTACTTGGAGCGTAGTCGCGGCTGATACATTCTTGCCATTAAAGAGTTTGTCGTTCCTAGCCTTCCAAATGAACCAAATGATCCACGGGAATGTATCCCTTTGTGGTTTGGGGAGACCCCTTTCTTTTGCCCTCCAAAATAGGAAATCCATATTTTGGTATAGGGATGTACTCGGAAAATAACCCGGAAGGGACGGATAGTCCGATAAAGCCCACACCTGTAGGGCCGGGGGGCACTCAAAAATCATATGATTAATCGTTTCCTCTGATGCACCGCATCTTGGACAACTCTTATCGTTTCCAAGGTGCTGGTAAGTCAGTCGTTGGCAAGTGGCTATACACCCCGATAAGGCTTGCCACATAAAGTGTCGAAGCTTTTCGGGGTCTTGATTTTCCAAACTTGGCTAAGCAGGCCTGTGATGCTCGGCTCAGCTATCTGTTGGGATTGTATTCTTCTTCTTTGGTTTGTGTTGTGTAGTAACTCGTATCCAGATTTAACCGTATACGATCCTGATTTTGTATAACTCCACGCATAACCATCTAATTTGAAAGCTCTGCTAGGTTTCAACCTCATAATTAGGGCGATATCCTTGGGGTGGAATAATTCTCGGAGTCTTATGTGATTCCATTCCGAAGAATTGTGTAACATTAGGTCTTTAACCAGAAGATTAGGATCTCGCCAGGTCAGTCTATTAAGACGTCTTGGTAAACGGGCTGGTAAATCTAGAATCCAGGATTCACTCCAAATCTTGGTATTATACCCAGAACGAATAGTCTTCTGGAGACCCAAGCTGAGCAGGGGTTTAGCCGCCATAATGCTAGTCCAACCATACGAGGGAGATCTGGCCTCACGATCTACCATCGGGGTTGATTGGTGATAGTATCGTCCACGTAATACTCTCGCCAGGAGAGAAGTTGGAAAGTGGATCAACCTCCATAATTGTTTTGCAAGGAGGGCTAGGTTAAACTCGTGAAGGTCTCTGAATCCTAGACCGCCTGCGTCTCTAGAAGTACAAATCTTATCCCAGGCGATCCAATGTAGTCCTCTACTATTTTGGCGGGAGCTCCACCAAAAGTTAGATATAGCGCTCCTAATAAAGGGAGTAGAAAACACGACATAACATATGTCGGAAGGGCTTGTGCCACTGATTTTACTAGAACCTCTTTCCCTCCTTTGGAAAGGAATTTTGCAGACCAAGTGTTAATACGGTTGTTGAGACGATCTTGAACATAGGCAAATACTTTTTTCTTAGAGCCACAAATTTGTTCTGGTAGCCCTAAGTACATGCCCATACCTCCTTCGCTAGAAATGCTGATGACTCTCTTAATTTCTCTTTTGATCTGCTGGTCAACTCTATTCCCAAAAAAGAGAGAAGATTTGTTGGGGTTTAGTTGTTGGCCCGATGCATCGCCATAGGTTTTGATAATTTTTAAGATCTCTGCACATTGCATGACGTCTACTTTATAGAAGAAGAGACTATCGTCCGCAAAGAGCAGATGGGAGACTCTCGGACTTGCTTGAGCAATTTGTAATCCTGTAATACGGGATTCTTCCTCTGCTCCTTTGAGCAAGGAGATGAGAGCTTCCGTGCATAATATGAATAGGAAAGGAGATAGGAGGTCTCCTTGTCTAATTCCCCGAGGCGATTTAATTCTTCCTCTCGACACTCCATTGATCAAAACTTGATACGATACCGATGATATACAGAACATAAGCCATTTGACCCATTTTTCTGAAAACCCCAGTTTTAGCATAACGGCTTCTAGGAAACTCCATTCTACCCGATCGTAAGCTTTACTCATGTCAGTCTTCATAGCCATGAAAGTTTCTCTGCAGCTTTTGTTGGTCCTTAGGACATGAAAATTCTCTTGAGCGAGTAAAATATTATCCGTTATTTGACGTCTAGCCATAAAGGCCGATTGTGTCTCCGAAATTAGGTTCGGGAGAATCGATATGTTTACTTAAATCTTTTAAAAATAGCATTTTCTATGTGAATACCAAAAGAAAATAACCATCTAATGCATGGATCGTCCAATATATAAAAGCAATACGTAAATTTGTATTAATCAAATTGACTGATTTGTTTGCAATTTGATCAAATATTATAATATGATATAAGCCACATCATTTAACTTGATATTGCCATCAATTATGAAACATATACTAAACATCATTAAATATTATACACCCATGTTCAGGTATTAATTTGATCGTTTGTAATGATAAAAAAAACATCGACGTTTTTTCTTTATGAACTCGTAGTTGCTTAGTCTTTTTCATCTTATTTATTGTGATAATTGATATTTATTGCTGGAAACACATGTACGGTTCGTTCTTATAGATGTAGTATTAGTATGCATATATGAAGTATTGTAGTTAATAAAAGAGAATTGACTAGCTAGCGAATAGAATGTATTTGTATCAATTTCCACTAATATATAGTTTTTATTTTCAATCCTTTTTCATAACAAGTTCTAATATATAGCATGTTCAATGGTGACCCCTTGGGGTCTAATGTGGTGTTCTTATAATATAAAATTATTAAAATAGTTGTAAAATGAAGAAAGAGAGTGTTTTTGTAGGGTATATTGAAATATAAAATTTATAAAATTTGAGTAAAGAAAGTAGAGAGTGTCTAAAAGGAAGAGAGAGTGTCTAAAATTAGATATTTTGGAGAGTGTTCTTAAAAGGAAGAGAGAGTGTTTAAATATAAAATTAATAAAAGTTGAGTAAAAGGATGAAAGAGAAGGTATAAAGTTGAGTAAAAGGAAGAGAGTGTGTGTTTTAATAATTTTATATTATAAGAACACCACATAAGATCCAAGAGGGTTACGATTGAACATGGCCTTACAGTCGAAAAAGTATCGATACTGACATACAGTAGAACAATCAAGGATCAAAACAAAAGAAAAATTAACTTTACACACTAAATTTGTCCACAGGATGGTCAAATGATTTTACTGCTTTCACTAGATATATTCTAAACGTTTTTAACTATTTTTCAAAAGATTCGTACACGTACCAAACTCGTTAGAAAGATCGTTCATCATATAGACAGACCAACATCGAAAAAAACCCACAAATGATGGTTTATATCATGATGGTTTTGACGGGTTTTGTGGATGTTGATCTATCTGATGGAAAGATAACGAGCTATTTTGAGATATTTGGAGAGATAAGAAAGAAGAAAGAAGAAGAAGGTGTGTTGTTTAAATCAAAATACAACATGGGTTTTCTGATTCTCACCTTTTTAGAAGAGATCAATGAGAAGAAGCAAGAGAGAGAGAGTTACGACTTCAATACACTACAGAGAAGTGGTTGTTCTTTAAATAATACAGAAGTGGATCATAACAAACAAAAAAAAACGGGTTGCAGATAAAAATATTATTTTATAATTATAAAAAAATTATGTAATATTTTGAGTGGTTCTTTTGCCATATATTTGTTTTTGTGTCAACGTCATATTTATTATTAATAGGGTTAATTTGTCTAATAGCAACAAAAAAAAACTATAACTTAAAAACTAACAAAAAGAAGATATGTGGCAAAATCTTAGTCATTGAATTTAGGGGTTTAGTTAATTTTTGATTTATAATTTTTTTCTTGGTTATTAGGTCTAATTTCTCTTATTAATACATGCATTTTTTTATACACAACGAAAAAAAATAAAAAAATATTGCAATCAATTTTCCATTGGTCTATTAAGACACTTTAGTTATTTATAGTTTGTTACCCCTACATATTGATGAACAGAAAATAGCGTCTAGTTGTGTACTTACAACAAAGTAATTTACATTACTAATCCTTTTTTTAAAAGAGTTTTACTAATCTCCCTAGCTATATATGTGTTAATTACATGACGCTATGAATTTATACTAGTATATATATATATATATATATATATATATATATATATATATATATATTACTAAGCACTGTTAATTCAAGGTTTGATGTCTCATATATATATTACTAACCATTGTTAATTAGATTACCGAACCTATTCTTCGTGGATGAAAAGACAGTAAAATCTAAAGGCAAATATGAAAATAGCGGTAAATAAAAGGTTTCCGATAATAATTAAATTCAAATTTTAGAAAATTCGGTAGTTGTTAAAGTCGAAAAATGATACAATAACCCACGGACCGAATCGCTCTTCTCACTTATATCTAGCAAAAATGGCATTTCGATGCGAGTACTACCGTGAAAATTATTTAGCCATCTAATGGATATATAGACCAATCAAAACAATATGTAATTTGTATTAACTAAATTTTGACTGATTTGTTAGCAACTGACCTGATGATCAATCAAAGACTTTACTCTTTAATCCCATAAACAGTATTGTAATTTGATTTAAGCAACATTTTATTAACTTCATATTTCGAACAAATCCGATATATACTAAAAATCATGATATATTATAATCCATATTTAGATATTTCATCATTTGTAATGATCAAAACAGCGATAGTTTTTTTGCTGTGGACTCTTAGTTAGTTACTGAGTTGTGTGGTCACTTTCATCTTAACTAACGTTGACAACATTTTGTGATGTAATTTAGATTTTATTGCTGGAAGCACATGCATCTACTGATCTACGGTCTTCTAGATGTTGTAGTATGCATGAATGAAGTATAGTAACTAAAAAAGAATTGACTAGCAAGCAAATAGCATGTCTATGTATCATTTAATCATTTTCTTAGTGGTTCAACAACCATATTTAAATCTCAATCTACTTAATTTGCCTCTCTATGTGCTCATATGCTCAAAGCCAAACTGCATTTACCACTGATAGCGACATCAATCTTTCGTACGTCGTATTGCATGTGGTAAAATTTTTTTAAAGAATTATGGTACTAAATGGTGCTGGTAGAATGCTTCTACCACTAGAAGAACGTTTCAACCAATACCATTTGATGTTATTTATCACAACCGTCATATGAATACAAACAAAATGTTACGTATAGATATATATATATATATATATATTATTGTTTTATATATATATATTATTGATATATATATATATATATATACAAAATTATAATCAACTATTTATAAATTACTTTTATTATCTTTATTTATTCTGTGAGATTCTGCTATTAGTATAATGGTTCTACTGACACCATTTAACTTTCTTTTATTCTGCCAGATTCTGCTAGAAATTTAATCATTTTGCCAGAAATTTAATCATTCTGCTGTTACCATTCAGAGCCTATATATGTGTGTAATAAGATGCATTAAACCATCATCTCTCTACTTTTGTATAGAAAGTTAGAAGTAAATTTTTAAAAACATTGTATATGATCAAGTGGAATTTTCTAAAGGAATAATTAAATTACTTTGTCTTCTTTGAATTTCTTGGATTTTGCGATCTTTAGATTTTTACTTTTTTTCTTATTTATTCAATTAGCAAAGCATTTTGTTAATATGAATAGATTCACAAGCTAAATAGATAAAGTATGATATCGCAAACAAACAAACATATATAAAGTAGAGAAAATAATTCAACTCCCATGGAACTATAGTTATATGACTAGAATACCATATATCTTTCAAAAATTACTCAAATCTTTTCACAGTCCTAGTAAATTACGATAAACACCCTTGATTAGTTTTTCTTAATTGAAATTATTGTTAATTAAAAAATGAAAAACAAATCCACTTCAGTAAGAAATAACCGTGATCATATAAGAGGGAAGTTTCAAAAGCAGAAACGTTTAATTGTGCCTTCTCAAAGAAAAAAAAGAAAAAACCACATTGTTTCTTTCGAAATCGTCTTCCCCGAAAATCGTCTTCGTCTTGAAATCGTCTCGTCTTCGCCGAAATCGTTTTCGCCGAAATCGTCTTCTCCGCAGTCGTCTGTAATCGTATTCTCCGGTATGTTGTTGCTGAGTTAGTTTTTTTATTGCGGCTGAGTTATAAATTACGGCTGAGTTATCAATTATATTGTAATTGAACTAGGGCTTAGGGTTTCTGAGTTATAAATTATGTTGTGGCTGAGTTATTAATTATGTTGTGGCTGAGTTATCTATTATTAATTATGTTGTGGCTGAGTTATCAATTGTATTAGGGTTTTTCGGCTGAGTTATGGTTATATTGCGGCTGAGTTATATATTATGTTTTGGCTGAGTTAGTTTTCTATTGCGGCTGAGTTATTTAAGTCTTTTGTGATCAGATGGAACAACATCAAGCACCTGATTACCCTAGAAGATCAAGACGCGCTGCTAATCTAGAAAATAAAGTGATTAATCACTATTCCTATTTGGGAGATTTCGGTTTTGTTAAAGAACAATTAGGACTTGAGGTGTGGGAAGAACTGAAGAAGTTTCCTGTTGGAATAATTGCTAAGCTATTTGATGGAAAATGCGGGTGGTCTGGTAGGACTGTACACTATCTATTGTGTAGACAACTGAAAGTAGAGAAGAATAAGATTTGGAGTGTGGTTGGTGATCAACCTATCAGGTTTAGCTTACTCGAGTTTGGTGAGATCACTGGGTTAAACACAGATCCAGTGCCAACAGAAAGATTGAACCTGACCAATACAGAGAGTTCTGGGAGGAGTTGAATGTGCCGCATGGGTTTGGACCCAAGCCTGATGAACTGAGGGCAGCAGTAAGAGGCTGTCGGGCTTGGAGTTTTGAAAAGCGTAAATGGTTAGGGCTGTTAGTTCTTCAAGCCATGGGAATTTATGTTGGGCATCATAATTCTAGGACACCGTTTGAAACTGCAAAAAGAGTATTCGATGATCAAGCCATGATGACTTATCCATGGGGTCGGGCTGCATTTGAAGCTCTTGTTGGTAGTATTAAGTCGTTGAATCCAGTAGGAAAGTCATACTACATCAATGGCATGAGTTACGCTTTATTGGCTTGGTCATTTGAATCTGTCAGTTGCTTTCGAGAACGTTTTGGCAAACTAGTCGGTGAGGAAGAAGTTCTGCTTCTTCGATGGGATGCAACGTGGAGACGTGCAAGTTTTGATAGTGTCCTGAAGAAGGAGATTAAAGACCATGGTCATGTAAGGTTTTAGGCTGAGTTATTCTTTATTTGGTGGCTGAGTTATTCTTTATTTGATGGCTGCGTTATTATTTATTTTATGGCTGAGTTATTATTTATGTGATGGCTGAGTTATGGTAATTTGATGGTTGAGTTATGATTTGTTTGATGGCTAAGTTATGATTTGTTTGTTTGATGGCTGAGTTATTCTTTGTTTGATGGCTGAGTTATTCTTTTTACGGCTGAGTTATGATTATTCGATGGCTGAGTTATGAGTTACTGTTATAGGTGCGTGTGAGGCATATGGTTTCAAAGGAGTTTGTAGAAGACATGTTTCCTCAGTGGCCAGGTGAAGACGATGACCCACAACTGAATAACCTGATAAGAGACCTACATTCTTGTAGGTATGTAGCAGGTGATTTTTGGGATGTGCAGAGGAAGGAGGAGAAGGAGAAGAAAAAAACCAAGTTGGATGTAGTTCCTTATGACTCTGAGTCTGAGCCACCCAAAAAGAAGCAGAAGAAAGATAAGAAACACGAGGGTGAAGCTGCTGATATAGAGAAGAAGGAGGATGCAAAGGGAAAGGGTTTAAGCGAGGATGCGGCGGCTCTGAATACCATAGTCGCTACGCTGGACAAAATTGCGAGTAAGTTTGAGAGCCATGACTCTATGTTTCAGAAGGTTGACTCTATGTTTGAGAAGATTGGTTCGAAGTTTGAGGCCATTGATTCCAACGTTGGAGAGTTAACCAGAAAATTTGCTGATATGGAGAAGAAAATTGGTGATTATGCCAAAGATGCAGTGGATGAGCGTCTGAAAGTTCTGGGTTTATCGGAAAGTGCCCAAAACTATGTTCCCAGCCCAAAAACCCAAACATTACCACGGCATAAGTCAGTTAATAGTCCAACGGTCCTTAACACGGAATCTAAGACCCCTGATAATGTTGTGTGGCCAAAAAACACTTCGGTTGATGAGCCGGCTAAGGCCGAAAGTCGAACTCCGCAGCAGTATTTTCCAAAATTGAAGGCCAAAATTCCTAAGGGTACCCCTGATGAGCTTGGTAAGGCCGAAGAGAAAGCTGCGGGGTCGAAATTGAAGGCCGAAATTCCTAAGTGTACTCCTGAGGCGAAAAAGAATTTATTTGGTAGTGGTCTGGCAGATTTTGTTTCTATTTCTCCTGCTAAGTCTCCTGCTAAGCAACCAGATTTACGACGCCGCTCCAGGAGGCAAAAACCAATAGAAAATGAGGCTGATTTGAAAAAGAAGGCTGATGATGCTGCTAAGAAGAGGACTGAGGCTGCTGCTAAAAGGAAGGAGAACGCTGCTAAGAAGAAGAAAGAAAAGGCAGCGGCTGATTTAAAGAAGAAGCAAGAGAAGGAAGCGGCTGATTTAAAGAAGAAGGAAGAGAAGGCAGCGGTTGAATTAAAGAATAAGTCGGCTGAGTTAAAGAAGGAGGTCCAAACAAAGGGTTTACGTGACGGTGTAACAAGAATACCTATTATTCCACCTACTCCTGGGAAAATGAAGGGGAAGACTGGAGGTGAAACTGATCTTGAGGATGTGACCGAGGAAGCAATCGCAAAAGGAAATGAATTGTTACTGGAGTCTGATGAGGACGAAGATGAAAGTCTTAGGTTAGCGAGATTTAAGACTTATCGGGCGAAGGTTATTCAATTAGCTACAACTGGGTTAGCAGCGAAGTCAAGTGGTCCTCCTACAGGAGTTTTTCCGTATCTTCTTGGAGACAAAGGGACGATGTGCATGAGGAAGGATGTTGAACCTTCATCAGCAATCTATGATCCTCTCTCACCTGTTGACCAGGATAAATTGGATAAACTTATGCAACATCTAAGGCCATTCGAGTATGGACTTTTACACCATTTTATTTTATTTTATACAGCTATTACCAATATTTGCCTAAACTGACTTGTGTTTGATTGTTAGGGACATTCCACTGACAGATGGTAGTAACGAGGAAGTTCATTTCTACAGAATACTCATCAGTGAAAGAGCGCAGTGGCCGAAGCGTGATTATGGATGGTTGTTTGACACTGTAAGTATAAGTTACGGCTGAATTATGATTATTTATGGCTGAGTTATTAGTTATGTAATGGCTGGGTTATGATTATTTATGGTTGAGTTATGGTTGTTTGATGGCTGAGTTATGGTTGTTTGATGGCTGGGTTATGTTTAATAATGGCTGAGTTATGATAATTCGATGGCTGACTTAATATTCTGTGTACAGCATGTTTGTGCGTATATCAGAGTCCTCATCAAAAGGTCCATGGAAGATCCCAGCCCATTTTGTTCCAAGCGCATTGCCTTTGTGGACCAATGGTTCCTAGGATCATGGATTCGGGATTTCAATCAGTTCAAGATCAAGCCAAAGATGTTCAAATTCAAAGACTCAGGTTATGAGTTACTCATAAACAGTGCGATTCCCCCATGACCTTCAGACAAATAAAAAGTGGTTAGAAGATGTCGATCACTTGTACGGAGTTCTTCATACTGAAGGCGATCATTGGGTGGCGTTTCACGTGGATCTTCTGAAGGAGAAGATTGATGCCTACGATCCCATCATTGGAGAGGTAACTCCTGAAAGTCAACAAAAAATGGTAGATGCATTTAGGCCGCTGATGCAAATGATCCCTGCAATGATCAATGCTGTAATTCCTGGCAAAAAAACCGGTTGCAAAAAACAATTTGCGTTCAGATGGAAAAGCGGCAAAAACATTCCCCAAAACACCCAAGTTGGCGATTGTGGGGTGTATTCACTGAAGTTTATCGAGTGTCTAGCGCTTGGTGTAACTTTTGATGGGATATGCGATGTAAATATTTAGGGTTTACGGGTGAAGATGGCAGCAGAGATCTTCGATGAAGGAAGACATGATATGTATGCGCAGTTCAACTGATTTACCAATTATGAACCTTCTGTTTGTTTTTTTATTATTAGGATTTGACTGTAAATGGTATGTTTTTTGTGTATAACTTATGGTTTTTATGATATATTACTCAACCATTTCGTTTAGATAACTCAGCCATACCCTAAAATCGGAAATGTAATTTGAAGACTTATGGTATGTTTAGATAACTCAGCCGTGTCATTTAGATAACTCAGCCGTGTCATTTAGATAACTCAGCCATACCCTAAAACCATTTATATAAGATTTAAGACTTACAAAATTATAGTTAAGCTCATTTTATTAATATAAAATGAATATAAATCAACTGAATGTGTATAGTTTCTTCAATTTATACAACTGAATGTGTATGAAAACGAAAATGTGATCTAACTTGATCTTGAGATATATGTTGTCTTACAAGTACTTCAAACATTACCTATAGATAATTAAGACCCAAAATCATATACAATAAACCATATACAATTTTTTCAATTGAATGTGTATAATTTGATTCAGTTGAGACTATAAATCATATACTCTTTAAATGTTATACATTAAACCCTAAACCATGATCCCTAAATCCTAAACCCTAAATCTATAACTCAGTCGTGAAATTCCTATAACTCAGCCGTCAAGAAACAGTCGTCTTCCAACGATGTTGGTAGTAGTCGCGGGTTAACGAACAGTCGTTTAGGAACGGGTGCCAAGAAACAGTTACAAAACCAATGAACTAAAGACAACACGCAAGGATTCAATGAACACTTCCCCAAAATTGGAACGGGTGCCAAGAAACAGTTACAAAACCAATGAACAGTCCTTTATATATATATATATATAATATCCAAATCCTCTTAACTTCCACTAGCATCATCCATATCCTCCAAACTTCCAAAAAGAATCATATTTCCTAAAAGAATCGTCTTTCCTATCAAGTTTGCAGGAACCATAGTCTGGTTTTGGTTTGTTCTTGTTGTACTGCCTATTCTAGCAATAGTTCTGTTGAAGAGGAAATATTCTGGCAAACCAAGAGTATCTCTGAACTCGTTGCCAAATGAGATTCTCGAAGAGATATGTGCACTTGTTGGATCTTCTTCCCTTACCGACATCGGGAATCTAAATGTTGTGTCAAAGGCTTTCAAAGATTGTTGCAACAAAAGATGGGTTGTAGTAACACTTCGTGACGTTCCATTTCGGCCATCGTTTCCTCACACTTACAAAACATTTTAAAAGTTTTTGGATAGGTGCTTAAGGAATGGAAACCCTGAGGCTCTATACCGGAAAGGTGTGTACAACTTTTTTGACATAGGTTTAAAAGTGGGTTGTCTAAATGATGAAGAAGGAGATAAAGGTAGGGCATGTTTAGCTAAAGCTGCAAAGAAAGGCAATGAAAAAGCTTATTATGTATATGGATTGATTTGCATTGCAGAAGGAGCAACGAAAGATGAAGGTCTAAAAGTATTGTCTTCGTTATTGAAGCCTATGTTGTCAACGACAATGGAGGAGATGGAGAAATTTGGGAAAAAAGTTCGTGATGAAATTTGGTGGGGTGGAAGGTGGAGGTCGAAAGAGCTCAAAGATAGTTACACTTATGGAGGTTGCAGTTGCAATGGTGTAACGAAGGACTTCCTAAAAAGCAATTGTGTTTGGAATGGATATGGTGTTAACAAAGACATAAGTACTTCGTGTGCTATATTTTGTGAGATTTGTTTCTGGGATTATGTAATGGCACAGTTTTTTGAAAACGTTTAAGAATAAAATGTATGTGGTTTTTTGTTGAAAATGAATGAAACTTTTTGTTTGAAATTTTGGACTCAGCCGTTCATTTAGATAACTCAGCCGTAAAGTACAGATAACTCAGCCGTGTCATTTAGATAACTCAGCCGTAAAGTACAGATAACTCAGCCGTGTCATTTAGATAACTCAGCCGTGTCATTTAGATAACTCAGCCGTGTCATGTGACTTTAATTAAATGTTTTGTTTGTGTTTATATAAAAGTATCAACCGTGTCATTTAGATAACTCAGCCGTGTCATGTAACTTTAATTAAATGTTTTGTTTGTGTTTATATAAAAGTATCAGCCGTTTACAATAATTTTTGTATCTCAGCCGTTTACTCCTGATAATTTTGTTTATATAAATGAAGTTAGCCATGTTATCCGTATCTCAGCCGTCTTAACCATAACTCAGCCGTATCGTGACGTTTCGTCTTTCTATACCATAACTCAGCCGTATCACGACGTTTCGTGTTTCTATTTTGGGCGGGAAAAATCCCGCCAAAAATCCATAACTCAGCCATAATAATGAATCCACTACTTAGACGTAAAGTAAACAAAATCCATAACTCAGCCGTATCATTTAGATAACTCAGCCATAACATACAACAGTAAATGTTGACCGGATTAAATGTTGCAAGTTGACCGGCCAACAGTGCCGTTGAATAGTAAATGACCCGGATTAAATGTTGCAAGTTTCATTTGAGCTTATATATACTTGTTATATGGCTCATTTGTATGTATCCAATTATCAAATAAAAATCAGAAAAGTCTTTGTTCTTCTTTTATATCAGAGCAATGCTCTTGGGTTTGTGATTTGGAGTATTCGGTTTTCAAAAAGTTTTTGAAAATTTTATTTTAAACTTGTTAAGATTAAATCGTTACAAGTGTGGTTTCCATTCCCCTTGTGCGCTTAATCTAACACATATTTGGGTGATTTCTCTTGCAAGTGAATGATTCACCATCCCCGTAGCCACACTTGAAGAATTGAAGAAGGATTGGCTCGGTTATAATGTAATGGCTGATTTATATGCGTTCTAAGTAGGAATAGGTTATAAATGTAAGTGTGGTTTCCATTCCCCTTGTGCGCTTAATCTAACACATATTTGGGTGATTTTTCTTTTGCAGCGTCACCATCCCCGTAGCCAAACTTGAAGAACTGAAGAAGGAATTGGCTCGGTTATAATGTAATGGTTGATTTATATGCGTTCTAAGTAGGAATAGGTTATAAATGTAAGTGTGGTTTCCATTCCCCTTGTGCGCTTAATCTAACACATATTTGAGTGATTTCTCTTTTGCAGCGAATGATTGCCTCAATCATGGTGTTAAATCCCACATGTTCTCATACATGGTTGAAGTTACACCGGAAGAAGGATCAACTCTAGAACAGAGATTCAATGGTGGAATGATGATGATGATGACATTGATGATGATGATGATACAGAGATTTAGGGTTATAATGTAATGGCTGATTTATATGCGTATATGATGTAATGGCTGATTTATAATGTAATGGCTGATCTAACACATATTTGGCTGATTTAAGAATATATGATGTCTGATTTATGAATGTATGATGACTGATTTATATACGTATACGATGTAATAGCTGATTTATAATGTAATAGCTAATCTAACACATATTTGGCTGATTTAAGAATATATGATGGCTGATTTATGAATGTATGATGGCTGATTTATATAGATAAGATAATACTGATATGGCTGATTTATAATGCAATGTCTTAAAGGGTACAAAGTGAACAACTAGATAACACGGTTAAACTTCAATGTCTTAAAGCGTTGTTAGCTGCGATCTAGCATCCTCTCTCCGTAACTCAGCCATAATAATGATTCCATAACTCAGCCGTCAAATGAATCGTTTCGTCTTCCTATCTCTCCCTATTGCGACGTTTCGTCTTCCTATCTCTCTCTCTATATATAGCCCTTTTCATCAAACCTAATCTCATCAAAAACCTAAGAAAAAAAACATAATCTCATCAAAACATAAATCATGTCGATTGTCCCTGCATATACATCCAAGTTCGAGACCATGGTCAATGCCATACACAACATGCAAGATCGAGATAACCTCCCTCTTCTAAACCTAAACCCTGGTGCGGGTGTCTGGTGTGACAAAACCACTGTTACGTGGTTTAAGTTTTTACACAATCTCTCGCAGGCGATCCCGGATATTCTTTGAGAGGGATGGGTTCATTCCCGATGATGTTAAGGGACAGTGGTTTCTTAAACTAACTGTAAGCATAACCGATAATGTATTCTTATTAGATTTAACTTTTTGTTTCTTAAACACTAATACTTTTTGTTTCTTTTTATATCGAAAAGATGGGATCCGAGGCATAATTTGACAGTTTGGACCCAGTTTAATCTGCTGGCTAGAACGCTATTTCGCACTCAAATGCGCACATTGAAGAGGATATGGTTTCATGGCGGCGAGAAGCCTGATTGGATGACTTATAGAGTTTGCCTTACTCTTGTCAAATGGTTTGATGAGTTAGGCCCTGATAATTTTCAGTATGGACAATGTAACTTTAATTAAATGTTTTGTTTTTGTTTATATAAATGAATCAGCCGTTTACAATAATTTTTGCTTTTGTTTACAAGTTTTAAAATGTAAAACATGTAAAACATAACTCAGCCGTCAAGTATAATAACTCAGCCGTGATTAACATAACTCAGCCGTGAAGTTTAATAACTCAGCCGTGATAACTTATAACTCAGCCGTGTCGCGACGTTTCATCTTTCTATACCATAACTCAGCCGTGTCGCGACGTTTCGTCTTTCTATACCATAACTCAGTCGTGTCGCGACGTTTCGTCTTTCTATTTTGGGCGGGAAAAATCCCGCCAAAAATCCATAACTCAGCCTTAATAATGAATCCACAACTTAGCCGTAATGTAAACAAAATCCATAACTCAGCCATAATAATGGAGGCGACGCCAAGAGAAAGACTCCCAGAGGAGCTACTGACTATGATACTCACCGGTATACCTCTGAAAACCCTGGCCAGATTCAAATGCGTCTCCAAACCATGGAAAGCCCTAATCGAATCTCCCTACTTCCGCCGTCTCTTCGTCTCTCTCTACATGGACTTATCTACCTGGTCATTCATGGTCCCTAACGCACATCTCGAATTTGGTTTCCACTGTTGCGAGTTATGGAACATTTCCAACTCTCCAGGTTCTTATCTCACCCCAGATCCCACGAATCTCCCTATTTTCTATCGAGCTTCTTCTAATGGATTAGTTTTGGTCGAGATTGGTCGCGATTCTCTCAAATCCTTTGTTGGTAATTCGGGTTTACAAAACTGGGTCGACATCCCTCACCCTCCTCAGCCATGTAAGTTCACTGCTTTGGCAACCCATGTTGAGGAAGACGGTCAAGCCTCGAGCTTTAAGGTGGTTAGGACTTGTGAGACTAGTGCTAGTGATAGCAAGGAGTGGAGAGTCTGTGTGTATTCGTCTGGCTCGGGTGTATGGAGTCAAAAGCGGCTTTTTTCGTCTATAGATTCTGAGATCATCTATCTTTGGCCATGAATCCGTTGATTCCGAAAACATTGGTTTTATGTTTGTTTATTTAAACTTAGCCGTAATGTAAACAAAATCCATAACTCAGCCGTAATGTAAACAAAATCCATAACTCAGCTGTATCGTAATACCATAACTCAACAATTTTTGTTTTTGGTTTAAACATAACTCAGCCGTCTTAACCATAACTCAGCCGTATCGTGATGTTTCATCTTTCTATACCATAACTCAGCCGTGTCGCGACGTTTCGTCTTTCTATTTTGGGCGGGAAAAATCCCGCCAAAAATCCATAACTCAGCAGCCTTAATAATGAATCCACAACTTAGCCGTACTGTAAACAAAATCCATAACTCACTCAGCCATAATACAACAAAAAATTAAAGCCATAATAATGAATCCATAACTCAGCCGTATCGTGACGTTTTGTCTTTCTATACCATAACTCAGCCGTGTCACGACATTTCGTGTTTCTATTTTGGGCGGGAAAATCCCGCCAAAAATCCCGAATCTATGTATTTAATGCGCCGATTTGACAGTGACCTATACACTCGCCGAAGAGCCGCTACACCTAGCGTAGGTGTGCAGTGACTTATACACTTGCCGAAGAGCCGCCCAAAATCCCGCCCAAATGTCTTAAAGAGTACAAAGTGAACAATCAAACCAAAATCCATCCAAAATCTCTATTTGTTTTGTCAATCGGGTTCTTAACTATCAAATAATATGGATTTGGGGAGGGGAATACCTAGAAGGTGTGGATGTGGGTCGGTTACAGTTGTGCTAATGTCTAAGACAAAATCTAACCCGTGACAAAAGTTTTATCGTTGCGCCATGGGATCTTGGCCAAATCACGTATTTAAGTGGGTCGACGAAGCTCACGATGAAGAATTAGAGATTATCTCTCAGAGGCATACGACTATGTCCGACGAAATTAGTGAACTTAAAGAGGACATCGCCGATATGAAGGCTGACATAAAGGAGATAGTGCAGATGCTGCAGTCTATGCTTCCTAAGTAGGAATAGGTTATAAATGTAATTGGCTGAGTTATAATGTAATGGCTGATTTATAATGATTAAGTAATTCTGTAATGGCTGATTTATAATGGACTGGCTACGGCTGATTTAAGAATATGTTACGGCTGACTTATGCAATGTTACGGCTGACTTATGCAATGTTACGATTCAGTTTCTTCAGAACCGTTAATCAAATTGGGCGTGAATATCGACGAAATGTAAACAATCGTAATTCAAATTGGGCATGAATCCATAACTCAGCCGTAATGTAAACAAAATCCAAAACTCAGCTGTAATACAACAAAAAATTAAAGCCATAACTCCGCCGTAATACAACCAAAAATTTATACAAACTTTCTACATTGGACAAGTTCTTGCATTATGTCCAACCTGTTTACAAAGAGAACATGTGTGTTCTTTCCTAGGACGTTTCTTCTCAAGTGCAACTTCTAGATTAGATTTCATCCTACCTTTCTTAGGCCTTCCTGGTGGTTGACGAACAACCGGGGGAAAGCACGGTTGGTTAGCTACGTTATATGGAACTTGGAGCGCTGAACCTTTCGGCATGATCTACTCAGCGTATGCGTTTACTAAATAATTGTTGTGATAGTAAGGACTGCACAGGGATATACGACATTTATCCCTGTACTCGGCAGCTGCGATTGCATGCACACATGGTAATTTCTCCCTTTTGAAACGCCGACATGTGCATGTTTTTCCGTCCAAATTTACAACATGCAAAGAATCCCCATAAGATCCATATATAACTTCAGTGTGATAATCATCAATCCTTTGTGCCGTCATAAGTCTGGCGGCAGTAACACGACCCTATTATAAATACAGAATAAAAAATGTTATGGTTGACTTATGAAATGTTACGGCTGACTTATGCAATATTACGGCTGACTTATGCAATGTTACGCCTGACTTATGCAACCTGTTTACGACTGACTTATGAAATGTTACGGCTGACTTATGCAATGTTACGGCTGACTTATGCAATGTTACGGCTGACTTATGAAATGTTACGGCTGACTTACATGTAGTTGTTTCTCGACACCACACGAAAGCATGGTTAGTTGCGATCTAGCATCCTCTCTCCATTCAACAAACCAACTGGTCATCATAACCCGTATCAATTCTAATAGTCGAACAATGTTAAGACTTCTAGCATTTGACAGTGCATGGTTCATTGATTCCGCTATGTTCGTAGTCATCAAATTGTACCTTTCGCCCGGGAAATGAACACGCGCCCACAGTCAGACATCAGCTCTTTCGAGGTAGGCATGGAGTTCAGGATTAATCGCTTGAATCTCCTCGTATATCGCAGTAAAATTAGCCATCCTACAACATCTTGCCGCTTGCTTCACCAGACGAAAGACATCTTTTCTGTTGTAAGTTCCCAAAATGTTCTTATATAAATGATAAGTGCAAATTCCCCGAGAAGCCAATGGATACACATTTCCAATTGCTTTCCCTATCGAGTTATGCCTATCCGAGATTATCGCAAGACCCTCATCGTCAGGAATCGCAAGTTTTAGCTGCGTAAAAAACCAGTGCCACGAATCATCATTTTCAGTGTCAACCACACCGAAGGCAATTGGGAAAATCTGAAAGTTACCATCCTGGGCTAGTGCTGTGAGAAGCGTCCCTTTGTATTTACCCTTAAGAAACGTACCGTCGACAACGACAACTTTGCGCATGAAAGGAAACCCATTTACGCTCGCACCAAATGCAAGGAACACATACATGAATCTTCCAAACTCATCGATTTGAAGACGCGTAATTGTACCCGGATTTGCCCTTCTTATCTTATATAAGTAAGAAGGCAAGTCTACAAACCCACTCTCAGGAGTTCCCATCTCGATTTCCCTTGCAAATCTTAGCGTTTTATGTGATTTCCAATAATCCATCTGACCACATGGAAAATGATACAAATAAGTCAGCCGCATCGTAACAATAAGTCAGCCGAAACGTACTAGTAACTCAACCGTTAAGTTTAAATAACTCAGTCGTTAAGTTTATAATATAACTCAGCCGTTGAGATTAAATAACTCAGCCGTCTCGTTTATATAACTCAGCTGTTAAGTTTATAATATAACTCAGCTGTAATATAACTATAAATTAGCCGCATCCTAAAATTAAGTCAGCCGCAACGTACTAATAATTACCTTTACACCAAATTGCTTCTGGATAGATATTCCGACACTCCTAGGTCGAACTGACGGACCAACGTCGCCGAGAAAGTCCTTGTACAACTCTCCTAAAATAGCCGCTGTTGCTTTTCGAGATCGATCAGAACGCTCAGTTACGGAACATGTATAATCCGAATCGTAAATACGAACATAAAATGCCGGGGGATCCCCAAGTGTAGTAGCACGAACTCTCCAGAGACATCCACCAACCCAACACCTAACAACGAGTGTATCCGAATCGGATACGTCTACATCAAAATCAAATCGATCCCTCACCGTAAGAAGTTTCAGTCGTTTCTCCAAATCGGCTTTACTCTCGTATCGTTGCCCTACCGAGAGGTTTAGGGAAGACATATCTAACCTTGAAACCTCCGGATTCCCTTTGGATCCGCTCGTCGACAAGTTATGAGGTCTCTTCTTAGGAGGTAGTGTCGGTGAATCTTCGTCTTCGTATAAACTGAAGTAATCATCTTGAGATGACTCACCATCCGAGTCGTCGAACATATCAAATCGGCTGTCAAATTCATCATCTTCTTCATCTTGTTTGCCTACTTCATTTTCTTCGACTACTTCATTTTCTTCGCCTACTTCATCTTCTTCGCCTACTTCATCTTCTTCTACTTCATCCTCCAAATTGAAAGCATCATAACTCCCACCGTAATATTCGGATCTAGATTCAACTTCTGAGCTATAAGTGAATAAACTTTTATTATTCTCTCTCGCTCCGTCATTCCGACTAATTTCATTCTCCGTAATCTCCACACAAAGACGTAAGTGTTCAATTTTTCTGAAGCTTAAAAAAACTTGCAACTGTCGAGTATTGGAGAGGTAAACTTGTGGAGTATCGTGCGCCATTGTTTTCAAAGCTTTATTCAAGAACATGTAGCTCAGTTGAATCTGATGGCTCGACTCCTTCAATCCGTAATCATCGACTACTATCTTCGCAAGTTCGTCTAGTGTTGTTTTCTCATCTATATGCACAACTCTACACCCTCTATCGTCGGCGTTGAATACATATCTGTGTTTCTTAACCCAGTTACCGGAAACAATAATTACGGGATCCATAAGATCTCTGATGAATGAAAATAATGAAAAAGGTAGATGAAGAAGAATAAGAAGAAGGTCGTAGATGAAGAACTCTTGGAAGAGCTGATGACATGGAAAATAAGAGCTGATGACATGGAAAATCGGAGCTGATGACATGGAATATCGGTAAGTCAGCCGCCAAACAAACACATAACTCAGGCATTAATAAATCAGCCATCAAGTATAATGTAAGTCCGCCGCAACGTGAATAGTATTTCAGTAATTAATCTTTCGCTAATAAATCAGCCGTAATTAGGCTAGGAAATATTAAGTCAGCTGTATTGTCAAATAAATCAGCTATCAAATGAATGTTATTCTAGTAATTAATCTTTCGCTAATAAGTCAGCCGTAACCAGGTTGAGTTATTGTTAACCCAACCAATTACGGCTGATTTAATTAAATCAGCCGTAACTACCTCTCATAAGTCAGCCAACCGGAGAACATAACTCAGCCGTTTCTTATCTTAAACTCAGCTGTTTCTTATCTTAAACTCAGCCTATTTTCCACAAATCAGCCCGCTGTTGTATAACTCAGCCGTAACTTGTGTTCGTTAGTCAGCCGTTATCTCATAAGTCAGCCAGATTTCTGTACATCAGCCGTAACTAATGGCTGATTTATGTTCGTAAGTCAGCCGTTATCTCATAAGTCAGCCAGATTTCTGATTTATGTTTGTAAGTCAGGCTATCTCTCATAAGTCAGCCGCGTTTTTTAACTCAGCTGCAACGTAACCATAATTCAGCCGCAACGTAACCATAACTCATCTGTAGCGCTTTACGGCTGAGTTCATTAATACACGTCAGCGATTTCCTACGTGGTTGCTTACGTGGCTATGGCATTTTTGTAATTACGTTTTTTTGTCACAACGTAACAAAAGGGCACACTGGGTATTAAAAAAATGCCAGTAATAAAAAAAAGTTTTATATGATTATAGTCATATTACCTGATTTCTGTGGGATTTGAGCAAAGAACCCTATAAAGTATGATGGGTAAACAAGAATAAAGAAAACAGAGAACCCATAAATAAAGCAAAAGGGAGAGAGATGTAATTTTTAAAACTGTAAGGTAAGAAAGTAAAATGAATAAAGAATAAAGAAACGAAATTGTTTTAAATTGTTATATCTTTTTTTTTTTTTTTTTTTTTTGGTAAACAATCTTTTTTCTTTTTTCTTGTTATTTGTTAGTTTGATACAATCCTTACCTTATATTAACGATTGATCTTCTATTTTCTAATCCATTTTAAAATATAATTAATATTGACTATTGAGTGTTGAAATAAAAAGTTCATTATTGAGTAAAATGACGTCGTGCTTATGTTACGTATGTCGCCATGGGTTACTACGATATGAAGAAAATGGTCATACTCAACTCAATACATATATGCTTATTGACTAGGGAAAATTAAGAAAATACACAAAAAAAATTAAAATCTAAAGATATACACTTTTTTGTCTTTATTACCCTTCAAAAGACAAAACCCGATCAAAATTTTGACGGTGATTGGGAAAAAACACTTTTCCGTCAAAATTTGGTTTTCCGGTGATCGGGAAAACATGAAAGAAGTAATTGTTAAAGGAAAAAGGGATTAAAAGGGAGAAACATGGGTCTCTCTGGTTCTGTTTTCAATCCATGTTTTAATCTCTGTGAGTTATATTAGAGTTTGAGCTAGGAATTAAAGTCGTTGGATTTTGAGATATGGAGGATATTGGGTTGGTGAATGAAGGTTGGAAATGGATGCAATCATATAAAGATATGTGTTCTAATGTTTGATTTGCGATTCGATGTTTTGTGGAGAAGATAGAGAGCTAGTGGAGCGTCATTGGCCATTGGTGTGTTTTGGATGTGGGAATATACTTGGGTTGTTTCGTTTGTGTATTGTTTATTGGAAAGATTGTATTGTGAGAGGTTTCCGTTGCAGCGCTAAATTTGGATCATCTGCTTTGCTTTTGATTATGTGGAGTTGCTTCCTTAGCTTGGCTTCATTGTCTTACTTGGTCTATGTTCTCCTCAGTATGGTAATTTGTCTCTAGATGCTTGTTTCATTATAGTCTACCATGTTGACACATGGTTGGATTCATTACTGTGCTATTAGTATTACCATGTTAGATAATACAAATCTACTGCAGTATACACATGCGTAACAGAGATGTGTTAAAATTATCACAATGTATCTTTTGGATCACAATGTATGGCTCCGTTGCTATTGGTTTATTATACGTTGTTGTTACCTATACATAAGAAAATCAAATGATAATTACTTGTCACTATTTTCACATCTTTGGTTATCATTCTTCTTCTTCTTAATGTCTCCATTAACAAGTATCAAATTGTTCTTTAAAACATAAAGAACAAGGTTAAAATCCAAAACGTATAAACTAATATGTAGTATAAAATCCTAACCAAACTCAGAATCAAACATATATAGACTGTTGTTCTAACAATTTTCACATCAAGAGAAACCTATTTAACAAAAAAATAAAACCAACGGAAACAAGACTAAAGCATAAATAACTAAGGGATGTAAAGTTGCTAGATGAAGCATGAGTCATTTGGCCATTACTACACACTTATTTGATCTTTTCGTAGGTGCTCTCCAATGAACTGGTATATAGATTCAATCCCAGAACAAAGACCTCATGGGTGTTTGAGTGTTGATTTTGAAGACTTGTGCCTCCATCTTCAATAACACCTACAATTGTTCACTGAATATCCTTTCAACAAACTCAGAGAGAAACGGCTAGCTTGAAAAACGAAGAAGAAGGGTATAGCTCTTGTAAAGTGATGGGAGAGCCAAATCAAACTTGAGCATATGCCATCAATTTATAGTTTTAACAAACCAAAAAACCCAAAATATTGATTCTATTTTATCTTTCAACTGAATCTCTAAGATAAAAGCTTTGAATGATGCATATAAAGCTCTGAATGATGCTGATACACATAAAGCGAATAAGATAGACTTAATATTCATCAAGTTGAAAATTTTTCACTTTTGATCTCACATGCTTATAAGATGAAAGCTAATAATCTATTTTACTATTTTAAGCAAGAACAAAATTGTTGCAGGAGTCAATCTTGTATCCTCCAATAGGATAGAAACATCAGAAATATGTAGTTCTTGTAGTTCTTTCAAGACAGTATCGGGGAGACCCAACTCCGTTATCTGTAAAGGTTCTTCCCCTGTAAACAAAGAAATAAGGGATTCGGAATGATATTACATGATAAACACCAATGAACTAAACACACTCAAAAGATCTCAAAACAGCAGCAAACACAAATTTGGGAATGTAATTACCAATGAAACACCAATGAACTCAAAACACTCAAAAGATCTCAAAACAGCAGCAACCTTGTTAAGTTATAGAAGATTAAGTAATTATTGGTCCTAAATTCTACAAAGAAGTAAGAACCAAAATTTCTTTCGTCTCTACGTTAGTTTAAAAGAAAAACTACCAGAGGTATCTACGATGAACCTTGGAGCTATAATAGCAAAATATAAATGGGAAAACCCAAAATTTCGATTCTATTTTATCTTTCGATAAACCCAAAGGACATCTAGAGAAGCAGGGATCTTGATTGAACTAGAATCACTATAAACTTGACCGGAACCGGTGGAGGAGGAGGATGTAATAAATGTTGATCTTGTGATTAAAGAGAAAGCCATGGAAGCTGAGAATCATCTCGTCAAGTAAAACATTGATTACGATTCATTAACTTAAAAACGAAATCCAAAAAACCCAATTATCAACATCATATATTGACCAAATCAAAACGAACAACATTCAATTAACAAGTCACAATTCCAAAATCTAAAATCTGTCACAAATCAATTAGCCATTTAATTACACTAGGATGAAAATCAACCTACCAACAGAAAAATTGTATAACTACATTTTTTCATGATTAAATTATAGTATAACGACATTGTAACGAAAACTCGATTATAGAAGTTTTATTGCTTGTTGACAAAAAAAAAAAGAAGTTTTATTGCTTCAGATTACCTGCCTGCCACTCAGGCCCGGCCCTGAGTAGAAGCAGAGGAAGCATGGTCTTCCGGCCCAAAATATTTCATGTATTTTCATATATAATTAACGGCCCCATTTTTTTTTTTTTTTACATATCAATGGTCCCAAACTTCTTTTTTTGCTTATTGATAAATTATAATATAGTATATATATTTTTATGCATTATGATATAGAAAACTATATAATGAAAATAGAAGTGAAGAGAGAAGATTCATCAAAAAATTCCCCTCCCAAATATTTTACATAAAATTAAGACATGTTCTTTATCTAAAACTATTTAATTGAACTTAAAGTATTGTACATAGACAAATTATCCAATGAATATATACACATTGTTAGAATTTTTTTTTTTTTTTGACGTCACACATTGTTAGATTAAACTAATATAGAAGTATACTTTTAATTATTTAATATTTTTTAAATCTATTAATATCATAGAATTTTACTAAAACTATTTACTATGGAAATTTATTATTTTTGGTAGAAGATAAATATAAAAATATTTGTCGTCTTTACCATTTTGCGTTTGCTTTCAAATATAAAGCAAACTCACAGATCTCACGATTTCCTTCCTTCCACACACAAAAAAAAAAACACCATGAACATACCAACGACACTGCTCCTCTTCGTCGGAGCTCTCATCTTCTCCGGCGTCGGAGCTTGTAATTTGTTGCATTTCTTGAATAAATGTTGAGGCGATTCCCTCAGCCATTTACCAAAAAAAAAAACATGTTTTAATTTTCTACATCCATGAAAAATTTTAAACAAACACAATATATATTTTTTAATTACTTCATGTTCTTGAACAAAATCAATTTATTTTTTCAAAAATAATTCATGCAATCATCTAGTTAAAAATTAAAAAAGAAACATACCTAATAATTTCTCTCATTCGAAATTTAGGAATCCAATAATTTGTTTTTAAGTATGAAAGAAAAAGTAATATTACGTTTATAAATTATCAAATAACTCGACAGTAAAAAAAAAAAAAAAATCCTTTATTTCTTGTGTCCTTCGAATACCGGCGCAATCTTTCGTCTTTACCTGATGGGCCCCACAAGCGTGCCTACATTTGAGCCCACTTAAAAATTTTACTTCGGGAACAAAAGAAGTTAATAAATAACTAGTGTACCAATGGAAATTTTACGAAATGGAAATTTTACGAAATGGAAAAACATGTGGGACAGTTAAGTACATGTATAAAACGTTTAACATGGTTTTACAAACCCAGCTAACTATAACATTAGATTTTTTTAACATATCATGATTTGTAATATGTGCTTATGGTAGATTAAAAATTATAACGTAGATGTTTAATCTTTTTGCTGTTTATGGTCGATTTTGAATGTGTTGTTGTTTAAATTTGGTCGACGTTACTTTAAGATGAAATAGCCATAATTTGCACACAAAAGTTATTAAAAATTGAAGGTCTTAATTTATAAAAACATTTCATAGTATAAACAAAAATATTAAATGAAATATATGTGTGAATGTGCCACTTGCATCTACTATATATACCCATGTTCAAAATTTTGCTACACGTTAATCGGGCGGCGAGGGTGGGTCTAGCGCCTAATGAGATAATCGGGAATTAAACGGAAATTAATCGGGGATTAGTTTTGAGATTTTTTTAGTGTTTTTAGCCTCTTTTAGTTTTATATACCATAATAAATGTATAATTTTGATCTAATTTAAAGTTATAAGTTTGATTAAATCATCATTAGTAATTTGATAATTCTAATTCATGTTAAATATATCCAAAAGACAAAACCAAAATTCCAATCATAAGATACACAAAAATCATACAATCTTGATCGAGATATACAAAAATAATACACTCTTAATTACGAGATACACAAAAGATTAGTATTATTAAACCAACCGAACCAAAAACTTTAACCGGTTATTGAATTTTGTAATAACTAAAACAATGGATATTTGACTAAAACCATCGATGAATTATTTTAATCGGACAAGTCAACTATTAATTGGAAAAGTCAACGTTTAATTGGTGTACCGATTAATGAATCCGATTACACTATAATCGCGGCGGAGAATGACTGACAGCGATTAAACGGACAACTAATCGGCTAGGCGGCAGATTTTTAGAACATGGATATATACTATAGTTAGTTCTTTTATAATGTTTTGCTATAGTTCTTTCATAATGGTTTTCAAATAGGTAAATGAATGGCAACAATGTTAACTGATAGGTTTCGATCACTTGAGAGGAGGTTATTTTCCTGTCAAAACAACAAAACCAACAAACCAGCCAATAGAAGATTCAAACCAGAAGATATCAATGGATTTCCACAAGAACTCAATCAATGTTTTCCCACAAGAACAGAGCAATAAACAGAGCACAAAAGATGTCTTTTCTTTTGTAACAAGAACTTAGAGTGTTTGTAGAGAGAAGAGAGTGTTGTAAGTAAAAATGTAAAGCAAGAACACAACACACTTAACGAGTTCACTCCCTTTAATGGGTAGCTACGTCTCGCCGAGTCTTATACTCGGAATCCACTAGATTTGATAGAGTTACAATAGATAAGATTAGTGTCCTACCCTAATACCCTTCACTAGTACTTAGAGTAACACTCAATCTAATCTATGTCTAGAGAAATTTGTAATCAAAGCTTATACTAATACAAATCTCTTTCTTTCTCTATCAATCCGATTGTTCCTCTCACCTTCTCTTCAAGTCCCTTTTATATGAGAACTCTTTAGCTCATCCTCTGACCTAAAGCAAACGCAAAACGCTCTCCTTTTCTGACGCCAAAGACTGCGATTCCATTTGCTTTTGATTGTACCATAAAGCACCACTAGCCGTTTGCACAATTTGATCAATAGAAGACAAACTTGTACATTGTCTTTAAACCTTGTAGCTGTTATCTTGTTCTGATCCAAAAGGGTGATTTACCTCAAGTAAATTTACCTTTACCTTTAGTAAACATGAGTAAACTTACAACTAGTTCAGTAGCTTGATAGTAACTTGGTCAGCAAGTATTTCATTCTTCACAAATCTCCACCTGAAATTCATGATGACCATACCATCATTGATGAGTGTTGCTTGAGAGAGAGAGTACCTTTCAAATCTAGTTTCAGGATTCCAGACTCGGATTCTTCTGAGTTTTATTACTCAGTCTTGACCTGAAGCAATTTCAATGCGGTTTGAAACTTGCTTACTGCCAAGGTCTTTGTGAAGATGTCAGCTGGATTCTTCTCAGTTGAAATCTTCATCACATCAATATCACCTCTTGCTATCACTTCTCTGATATAGTGATACTTAACATCAATGTGCGTAGTCCTTTCGTGATGCACATTGTTCTTGGAGAGTGCAATAGCACTTTGAGAATCACAAAAGATCTCCACATTCTTTTGCTCATATCCGAATTCCTTCAACAAACCTTTCAACCACACAGCTTCTTTCACTGCTTCAGTTAGGGCCATATATTCTGATTCAGTAGTAGACAGAGCTACCACTCTTTGCAGCCCTGATTTCCAGCTTATGGTGTTTCCACCAAGAGTAAACACCAATCCAGTGACTGATCTTCTTTTGTCTAAATCAGCAGCAAAGTCAGCATCACAATATCCAATAGCCTTGAAGTCTTGACTCTTCTTGTAAACCAGCCTGGTTTTCACAGTTCCCTTGATGTATCTCAGAATCCACTTGACTCCAAGCCAATGATCACCAACTGGTTGACTCATAAATCGGCTCACAACTCCAACAGGATATGCAAGATCAGGTCTTGTTCCTATCATTGCATACATAATGCTACCCACAGCATTAGAGTAGGGCACTGACTTCATGTAATCTGCCTCCTTAGCAATCTGTTTCAGAGATGCAGAGCACATTCTCATGTGAGCAGCAAGGGGAGTCAAAGTATGCTTTGAATCCATCATGTTGTAGGTTTGAAGGATTTTGTTCAGATATCCTTCTTGTGACAAAGTGAGCACTACAAGAAATTTGAGTATATATAGCAGTATACGATAGCGGTTATTCGTATATTGCTATAGTTGCGTCGAGCGAAACTATTTCATAGCGTTTGTTTAATTACAAACGCTATAAGATGTTGAGCGCGAAAAATATTTAGTCTCCCGGTTGTTTTCTTGGTTCTACCCACATTTGTAATAGCATATACAAATCGAAACCGTCATCGTAGTGTTAACCGGGAAAAATAATTTTGGTTACCCGCCTAAAAAAGTAAGAAAATTAAGTGGAATTAAAAAACCCAAGTCAAAAATCAGATCCCCCGTTTAACAAAAATCGATCCCCTTTTGCAAACACTTAGGGTTCTTCCCTCTCTCTCTCTCTCGAATCCTCTCACTTAGGCTCGATAAGTTTTGCCTTATCTCATTCTCTCTTCTTCCACAATACCCGTTCCCAACCCTCCTTTCTCGATTCTCTTCTCTTGGTTTTTTTTTATTTGCGAAATTCGTCTACTTCTTCTTCTGGGTTTACTCACAGATCGAATTGCTTCTTGATTTGCTTAGTAGTTCTTTGTGAAAAACAAAATCAGATTCTTGGATTAGCTTTCTCTGTTCTTCCTCCTTGGCTCTTCTCATCCTTCGCACATTCATCTTTCGACTTCGTCCTCCTCCTTCTCTGCAAATTCCAGATGGAGAAATCGCCCTACTTCCACCGTACCGGCTCTGCTTGAAGATGAACTCAATCGCCATCTGGGCCTCCAAGTTTTTCAGATCATCTCTGATATCTCCTCAAAGGTAATCCTTTTTCTTCTTCTTCTTCTTCCGTTTTCACCTAAATTAATATTTGATTTCTTTCTTTCTTTCTTCTTGTGTTTATGTGATTGTAGCTATAAGTGGTGAGAGAGGCTCGAGATTGTGGTTCTGGACTGGTCCAGTCGATGAAAGTGGGGAAGAAGATTTTGTTTTCAAAGAGACCAGAGCTTCAGCCTCATGGCGTTGATCTCCGTTAAGGTTAGGGATTTCGTGGTGTACATAGGGTAAAAGGGATTAATATGATTAAGAATTGTTAGCTGAAGAACATTAGAATCAAATTAGAACCTGAAGATGGACATTTTGATGATACTTACTTATGAAGTCACTTTGTGTGGTTTCTATTTAGATGTACACACTGGCAAGACCTTTACCTCGTGATGCTGCAACAATTGGAGCTAGGATAAGCATATGGCAGGTGACTTTGATTCATGCTTCTCAGATTCTAGATTCTCTTTCGCCGTGAATTTGCGTTTTGACATTAACAAGTTATCTGAATCTCCGTAGATTTCGTTTCCAGATTACTGTAGCGTATTTGATTTCTGATTCTCGTGGGTTTAGTGTTTTGTTTTAGTGAAGCTTATGGGTGTTGGATCGAGTCACTGCGATTTGGGATTTGAAAAGTTGGATCGATTCAAGACTAAGACTCCGAGAAACGAATCAAGTGATTTCCCTGAATGGAATTGCAGAAGAAGACACAGTGAGTTGAAATTTCCACTGCCTCTCTTTTGATTCATTGAAATTTTGTTGTTTGATTGTTCGAATTGGTTTTTTTTTGCCAGAAAATCAGAAGCAAACAAATTTAGAAAGCTCCTGCTATTGTGAAGTCATATTAGGACAAGTGCGGCATTCTGGGAAGTCTCAATGAGCAAACGAATCAATGGGTGAAAGTGAAAAATTCAGGGAAGTCTCATAAAGATATAAGTGATTTGCATTTTTGTCAAGAGATTCAAGCTTATAAAGGACCAGTCTTACTCTCTGGTTCCACAATATTGCCCAGTTTTGTTGTTCCACAACACGATTTTAAACGTGGGTTGGGCAAATTGTAGAGGAAACTCTTGTGAAAATCTTCAAGTCCACACCTTAAAGTTTTGATAATGCAAATAATTCAGAGTGTTTCACAGAAACAAAAGGATTATACAAATGAGTCTTCTTCACGTGCTTCAAAGTGACTCATACTCAAGAGAATTGTTATATTTTTAAGTTTTGATGATTCGAGCATTTGATTTTTTTTTTTGTTAAAGCTAGACCATTTGCAGTAAATATTCTAATGAAGACAAAATAAAATGTAAAGAAAAGACTAAAAATACAAAAAAGAAAAATATTCTTAAATAAAGAATTTATGAGGGTTTAGAAATAAAACTCACTAAAAAAAACCATGATTTGTAGTTTAGGGTATAGGGTATAAAGTATAAACTATGGTAGGTTATAAATCATAATTTATAATTTAGGGCGTAGATTTGGGGTTTAGGCTATAGGGTATAAGATATGAATTTTTCAAGTTCTCTTAACAATTTGGTTTTTTATAGATTAGTGAGTTTTTTATTTAGGGTTTAGAGATTTGTATTTGTAAGATATTTTCTACAGAGATTTCTACATGTAAGATTTGTGGTATAGAGATTTCTAGTTTAGGTTTTCGGGTTTAAGGGTATAACATTTGGGGTTTAGGGTATAGGGTTTAGGGGAAAAATCATGTTTGATAGTTTTAAAATTTTAAAACCACTTAACCAAGTAACTATGTATTCATTCTCAAGAGTTAATGTAACAACAAAACTCAAAGGTCTTAATATTTTAGAGTTTAGGTTTTAGGGTATAGGGGTTAAAATTAGGGTTTAGTTTAGGTTTACGGTATTTTGATTTGTTTTAACTATAACTTATTAGAAATACAATAACATTCAAGATAAATCATTAATTGTGTACATAAATATCACCATTATTGTGTTTTCACAACATGTTTTGTTACACAATCAAGAGATGATTGTATATGTTTTCATATGTAACATTGGTGGTTACCTTAGGTTATGATTTTGAATATTAAAAAACGTTATAATTTTTTTTAAAAAAATTTTGAAAATAAAGAATAATCCTAATCTCTCTACAATAATTTAATTAGCCAACACTTAATTATTCTACATTATTTAAAATTGCAAAAAGCCATTAAAATCACATTTTCATTATTTCAGCAACAACATCCAATTAAAAAGAGTCACTCAGATCGATGACGTGGCAACTTTGGCGAGCTAATCCTGACCGTTCAAATCTATGAGAACCAATCTTGTCCGTTTAACTCTTCAGATCTCTTAACCTCTTCTTTCTTTCCTTCTTCGCCGACAAAGGAAACAAAATCAAAAGAAAACATCATCTTCCTCTTGATGAAAATGGCCATAGCACGATTTTCTTTCTTTTGTACAAACCCCAAACTGAATCTACCAATGTATGAATCGAGAACAAGACATAATACTTTATCACTCCTTCATCGAACATTCGACGTTGTTTCATCTCCGGCGATCGGAGATCTGATTCAGGTAACACAAGAGACGGCGATTCATCGGTAATTTCCTTATCTCCGACCTCTTGAATATCGATTTTCTTCTCGTCTCTGAAATTTTGAAATGATATACTCGTACTCTACTTGTGGAAGGACCTATTGAGCCTCCTTCGAGCTCTCGGAGTTTTACTGGAACCGATTTGAATCGTGCAATTGATTTTAACTTGTGTTCTTATTTTGTTCTGATTTGAATCGTGCAGAGCATTCGGAAATCTTAGTGCCCGAACATGGCAGGGTTTGCTCTCTCATGCTCCTGTGATTATCCTAAACTCTTGATTTTGATTTTTGTTTTGGTTATAGATACGGATTGATTAATATACTTGTGTAAAGATATATACTCGTATTTTGCTAAACCAAAGTGTGATCCTTTTGATTAGTTTTGCATTGCTTTTGTATTTTAATTTATCTCGAGCTCTCTCTTGTAGGTTCCTGTTAGAATCGGTTCTATTGCATTCCGTAATGCAGCAAGGAGACTTGCTCAATACAGACCGTTTCTTACTTCAGAGGTTTGTGTAACTTTGTTTCTTCTATGACCTGCCACATTGATTTTGAGCATATGCAATATCATAAGCATTTAAGCCTAGAGCTAGTTGCTCTCTCAGTGTTTACTCTGATTTAGATGGTTAGTGATACAACTTAGATTAGTATATTGGTATGCAATATTCCTTTTGAATTGGATATAAGTGTCATGGTTTTGGAACTCATCTCATATGACTACCTTATCCTATTTTATTGTTTTAGGGAGTGGCCAGATTGGAGGTTGAGGTAACAAACCTTGCTGCTAAAGCTTGAAAAGGTTCAATCCTAAGACTTCTTAGATCTCTTTTCTTTGACCCGTTCTTCGTGCATAACCATGAATTCAACTGTCCTTTTATATGTTTGTGTTTTGTTCTTTTTGAGAGTGAATTGACATTGAGTCCTTGGATTGTCTATACTTGGTACATGAATAATAGGACTGGACATGGTCCCAAGAGTTCAGTGAGTTGAGATTGTGCCTATGTTACATAATAGTAAACCATTAATGTGATTTGCTTTTGAATTCAACAATGCATATTATTCAAGACTTTAACATGTTCTGTTTTTGTGTGTTGCAGCCCAAGACTCCTCAATTGGATATTGCTATGATGAAATGAAAGACTTCTAATTGTTGAAGAGTTTCTGATTAGATTTTCGGATTATTGTAATATTTTAATTTTAATTTTGTAATGTAATTGTATTAAAACCATGTCAAGATATTTTGATAATAAAATTTATATTTATATTATTGTTAACGTTTAAAGTATTTATTAATTTAATTATATTGGTTGACCAACAAAAAAAATTAGCTAATCCAAAAAGGGGTTTGGAAGCTGAATGTGCCACCAAGAATTAAAACTTTTTGGTGGAGAATTGCTCACAATAGTCTTCCAGTGGCTACATCTTTGAATAGAAGAGGATGTCATTTGAATCCTATTTGTATAAGGTGTGGGGAGAGGGAAGAAACAACGAATCACCTTATATTTAAATGTCGTTTTTCAAGGGAGGTTTGGGAGTTAGCTCCAATATCATCAGACATCACTAACCAGCTTAACTCTGACCCTCTACTTCAGAATGTGATGGTTTTGATCTCTAAAAGTCTTGAAGGCAGATATAAGAGTTCCTTGTTTGCTTTTATAGCTTGGAGAATTTGGAAAATGAGGAACAAGCTTGTCTTTACTAATAAGAAAATGTGCATTCCTCAGGTGATTAATCATGCTTTATTGGATTACCAGAGATGGGAGGAAGCCAAAGATTGGAATGGTTGCCAAGAAGATCAAGTTAAGCAAAAACAAAGAGGTTTGGCTATGAATAAAGGTCAAGATATTGATTCTCCGAGTATTGCTTATCAATGTATAACAGATGCTTCATGGAAATCTAATCACGAGCAAGTTGGTATTGCTTGGTCTCTTTATAGGAAGGATGGGAAGCGTGTTTTACATGCTAAAGCATCAGTTCCCCCTACCTCTACCCCGTTAGAAGCTGAGGCATTGGCATTGCTAATGGGAGTAAAAGAGATGGCTAGACTGAATTATGAAAATGTCCTTTTCATGGGAGATTGTCAAAACCTGTTTGATGGTATTGATAAGTGGTATGAAACAGGTTCAAGCGATGGATGCTTCCAGGAGATTACAATAATTTTAGAAGATATCATCAATATTTCTAGGAGCAGGAAAGGCTTCAAATTCAAGAAGGTTCATCGAAATGCTGTTCATGCTGTGGATGTAAATGCTAGGATAGCTAGAGAACAACGTTTGCCTTATTGTATAAATTGGGACGTGGTGTACAATATCTCAATCATATGAATAAAATCTAGAATTGTCGACAAAAAAAAAAAAAAAATAACAAAATATATTTATTTGGTGTGTCGGAACTATATAATAGCAGAAAATAAGCGCTATTAAAAACTTTATAATTACACTAAATTAATCGCTATTGTAAATAAATATCTTATAGCATTACTAAAAACCGCTATGTAAAGTGTCTTATCTATTATAACGGGCGTAGATAGAGCGTCTACTAAACCGCTATAATAGTGATATATAGCGTTTATCGGGTGCTATATATACTCAAATTTCTTGTAGTGCGAGAGTCCCTTCAGCTCTGTCTCTAGAGATCTCCATTCCTAAGATCATCTTGGCAGCTCCAAGATCTTTCATTTCAAACTTCTTGCTGAGATCCAACTTGAGCTGAGCTATGGCCTCTTTGTCTTTTGCAGCCACAAGCATATCATCCACATAAATCAGTAGATACATCAAAGAACCATCACTAAGCTCCTTCATATAAGCACAACTGTCATAATTGCTTCTTACAAAACCAATCTCAGTCATGTAGGCATCAAACTTCTCATTCCATTGCCTAGGAGCTTGTTTCAATCCATAAAGCGACTTGTTCAAGAGACATACCTCATCTTCTTGAAACATTGACTCATATCCTTCCGGAGGAACCATGTAGATCTTCTCTTGCAGTTCTCCATGGAGAAATGCTGTTTTCACATCTAATTGTTCAAGCTCTAGATATTCTTGAGCTACAATTGAAAGCAGAATCCTTATAGAAACATGCTTCACCACTGGAGAGAAGATCTCATTGTAATCAATCCCTTCCCTTTGGGCATATCCTTTAGCCACAAGCCTTGCTTTAAATCTTGGTTCTTCAACTCCTGGAGTACCAAGTTTATACTTGTAAATCCACTTGCTTCCAATGACCCTTTGATTAATTGGCTTCTTTACCACTGTCCAGGTATGGTTCTTTTCCAGAGAACTCATTTCCTCATCCATACCTAGTTTCCAGTTTTCCCAGTTAGGATCTCTTCTAGCTTCTCTAAAGTCTTCAGGTTCAACCTCTCCACCATCCTCTGTAGTGTACAGAGCCTCAGCAAAATATTCTTCATCATCAAACCTAGCTGGAGCTCTCACTTCTCTTCTTACCCTGTCCCTTGCTAAATAATAGCTTAAGGGAGACTGATATACTTCATTTTCAGGTATAGTATCATCAGTAGGTGTATGTGGTGAGGTTGCATCTGGAGTTGCAGATCTAGGACTTGCAGAGCTTGAGCTCTCATTCACCAGTGGTTCTTGATCTGTTATAAGATCTCCACCTGAGGCCAAACCCTCCTCTGCATCAAGGTCCAGATCAAGATAAGACTCTGGAGAAGTATTGTCTTCCATATCAGACTCACCATTCTTTTCTTTCACATCTTTGTAAGTTGCATTTTCTTGAAATACAACATTTCGGCTGACAAGACATTTCTTCTCCTCTAGAAGCCAGAGCTTGTATCCTTTTACTCCACTAGGATAACCTAGAAAAATTCCCTTCTTAGCTCTAGGACTTAGCTTTCCATCATCAGTATGTGCAAAAGCAACACACCCAAACCTTCTCAGATAACTGTATCCTGGAGGCTTCCCAAACCATCTCTTATCTGGTATCTCAAAGTTTATAGCTGATGATGGAGTCTTGTTTATTAAAATGGAGGCTGTGAGAGTTGCCTCTGCCCAAAACCTTTTTGGGAGACCAGAATCACATAGCAAGCTTCTCACCTTTTCCATTAGAGTCCTATTCATACGCTCTGCAACACCATTTTGTTGTGGTGTGTATGCACAAGTTCTGTGTCTTTGAATCCCCCTTGACCCACAGAACTCATCAAAGATGCGGTTGCAGAACTCAAGACCGTTGTCAGTTCTTAGAGTCTTCAGCTTCTTCTCAATTTGGTTCTCCACCAGAGATAGCCACTCAACAAATTTCTCAAAGGCCTCATCCTTTGTCTTCAGAAAATACACCCAAACCTTTCTTGTATAATCATCAATGAAGAAGATGAAATACTGGCACTTTCCAAGAGAATATGGCACTGATGGTGCTCCCCATAAGTCTGAATGAACATATTCAAGTTTCTCCTTAGTATCATGGTGAGCCAGAGTAAAACCAACTCTTCTAGCTCGGCCATAGATACATTCCTCACAGGTTTCTAATACAGATACTTTCTTCTTGTCTAAGAGACCTTTCTTCAGTAACATATTCATGTTCTTTTGACTCATGTGCCCCAATCTTCTGTGCCATAGCACTGTATCATCCTCTTTCCTCTGAGCCACAAGAGACTCTTCTCTTGAAGGTTTCCATTGAAGTATGTATAGAGTATCATACCTTTTTCCTGTAAGGATGATTTGTTCACCTGCTCTAACACTCAATACACCATTTTCTGATTCAAATTTGTATCCAGCTTTCTCAAAAGTTCCCAAAGATAGGAGATTTCTATCCATCTCAGGGATATATCTCACATTTGTGAGAAGCACACTCAAACCAGCTTCATTTCTAAGTCTGACCGAACCAACTCCTTTTACTTTTGAAACCGTCTTGTTTCCCATCCTTACTGAACCACCAGCATCTTCATTTAACTCCTCAAACCACTCACGCTTGTGAGTCATATGGTAGCTGCAACCAGTATCCATTATCCACTCATCTTCAAGACTTATATCTGTAGAAGATAGTGCCTCTGACACATATAGACCAGTGGCCTCTGCAAGATTACCATTTCCATTTGAGGTTTCTCCTCTGTTACCACCAGTCTCTCTTTGTCTAGCTTGAGCTTTGTTCTTGTTTGGACAAGTATTCCTAAAATGTCCTTCTTCTCCACAGATCCAGCAACCTTTCTTGCTTTTAGACTTGGATCTTGGTCTTCGAAACTTAGAACCTTTCTCTTTATGCTCAGACCTTCCTCTCATGTCATTCTTTTCTTTGACATACAAGCCCTCTGCTTGACCCTTGATACTCTTCTTATTAGACCCAAACTCAAGTTCCTTTGAGTATATTGCGGAAACAACTTCATCTAATGTCAGTGTGGTTCTTCCAGAACCATATCTTAAAGTATCTCTCAACTGGTCAAACGGCTTAGGCAGAGACATTAGTAACAAAATTGCCTGATCTTCATCAGCTATCAAGACATTGGTGTTCTCCAAATCATTTATAATATGGAGAAACTCATCAATGTTGCTCTCAATTGATAGACTTTCAGACATCTTGAAACCATAGAGTTTCTGTTTCAGGTAGATCCTATTTGGAAGAGCTTTTGACATGTATAACTTGTCCAAAGCCTCTAACATAGCAGCTGCAGTCTGCTCCTTCTTGATCTTCCTCAGAACACTATCGGTGACACTCAGCACAATGGTGCTCCTTGCTTTCCTCTTCTTTTCTTCTAAAATCTCTTGTTTCTTTTCTGTTTCTTCAACCACTGTTCCAGCTGCATCAGTGATTATTACGGTTCTCCTTTCTGTACTCAGAGCAACACTCAGGCCTAGAATGTCAAGCTGAGCTAGAAGCTTTTCTTTCCACATCGTATAATCACCTCTTCCATCAAACTTCTCTACTTCTATCCTTGTTGAAGACATGGTTCTGAGATTTAGATCTGACCAGAACCAATCCTTACTCAACCTGAGGCTCTGATACCAATCTGATAGGTTTCGATCACTTGAGAGGAGGTTATTTTCCTGTCAAAACAACAAAACCAACAAACCAGCCAATAGAAGATTCAAACCAGAAGATATCAATGGATTTCCACAAGAACTCAATCAATGTTTTCCCACAAGAACAGAGCAATAAACAGAGCACAAAAGATGTCTTTTCTTTTGTAACAAGAACTTAGAGTGTTTGTAGAGAGAAGAGAGTGTTGTAAGTAAAAATGTAAAGCAAGAACACAACACACTTAACGAGTTCACTCCCTTTAATGGGTAGCTACGTCTCGCCGAGTCTTATACTCGGAATCCACTAGATTTGATAGAGTTACAATAGATAAGATTAGTGTCCTACCCTAATACCCTTCACTAGTACTTAGAGTAACACTCAATCTAATCTATGTCTAGAGAAATTTGTAATCAAAGCTTATACTAATACAAATCTCTTTCTTTCTCTATCAATCCGATTGTTCCTCTCACCTTCTCTTCAAGTCCCTTTTATATGAGAACTCTTTAGCTCATCCTCTGACCTAAAGCAAACGCAAAACGCTCTCCTTTTCTGACGCCAAAGACTGCGATTCCATTTGCTTTTGATTGTACCATAAAGCACCACTAGCCGTTTGCACAATTTGATCAATAGAAGACAAACTTGTACATTGTCTTTAAACCTTGTAGCTGTTATCTTGTTCTGATCCAAAAGGGTGATTTACCTCAAGTAAATTTACCTTTACCTTTAGTAAACATGAGTAAACTTACAACTAGTTCAGTAGCTTGATAGTAACTTGGTCAGCAAGTATTTCATTCTTCACATTAACGAACTAAAAAGGCTGTACAAAACGTCATCAAAATAGTTGAAGATTGTATTTTTGAAAATTGATATAGTTATATGCCAACGGTTTGTGCGTAAGTAAATAATCTAAACAAATTAGTTCGTGGAATAGTTTCAAAAAAAAAAAAAAATTAGTTCGTAGAAAACATTATGATTAGTTTTAACAATTTTCAACAAAAACTAAATCATTACTGTATATTATGTTAAATTCATTGCAAATTTGTATCACACACCCGACCGTTCGTTACACGACCATATCTTGTTCTATAGTGATTACGTCGCTTCAACTGTTGATACCATTCCGAACAATTTCATCATCCTATCAAATCAAATCAGATCTGTCAAATCAAATGTATGTAAAATTCATAAATGGGGAATTAAGTCTCATGTTTATCACAAGGAGAATTTTGTCGAAGTCTTCAGAAGCTTCGGTTCTCATCTTGCTCAAAGGCAGAAGCTTCGATTCTGCATTTTGTAGGCAATTGTCTTCAGCTTTGGTGGCAGAAGCTCACACACTTAAAGTTGCTCTAATTGCAACTATCAACGCAAGTTTCCGAACACTCTCGTGTTTCTCGGATGCTCGTCCTTTTGTCATGTTGTTCAATACCAATGATGTGATCAAATGAGTTGAAAGCTTTACTTCAAGACATTCGTTGTCTTAGTATATGTTTCATATCTATCTTTTTTCGTTTTTATTCCGGGTTTGGCAAATGTTATTGTTGACGCTTTAGCTAAGTCCGATCTTGTATCGTTGAACTCTTTCTCCAATCTTGGAGTTTAAGTGTCATTTATAAAAAATAAAAAAATAAATAAGTATCATTTATAAAATCGGTTTAATAAAAAAAAAAAAATTGAAATAATAGTATGTATGAAATAAATTCATAAGTTTTTTAAAAAAGTACTATGTAATAATGGAAGAAGGTAAACGTGAAAAGACATACACGACCCCACCATTGTTGAAGAATGAAGAAAAAATCCCCGACAAAGCATCAAAAAGAAGAACAGTTGTTCACCAAATGAGAAGCAAGATAGTATCAAGACTAAAGTAATTTAAATATAGAATAAATCTCTATTATTCATCTAAAAAACAAAAGTTATTCTTTGAACATGACTTTTAGTTCAGCTAAGGAAAAGTCGAAGCAGGAGAAGATATTTCATGACTCGTGATTGTCGTTTGAAACTGAGGACAATGGTATAATGAACTGTGAAACACATGATCGATTCTTAAATCGGTGATTATAGTAAATAATCTTACTATATTCAATATATATGCAAAAAAATGACTTCGTGAAGTTTCGTAAACGAGTTGCATGTATTTTATCTAATGGCACTACTCCACATAATACCGTATTTTTATCCAAAAAACATGTAGGATATGCATCATTTACGAAAATGTCACCGCATTATCTCGTTTACGAAAATGTCACCTCATTATCTCGTTTATGTTACCCCAAAAACAGTTTTCGAATGTTACGTATCTGAGTTAATTTTATCATCCAGTATAATTACAACTAGTAATGTTGTAGATTTTGATTGACTATATATAAATATATCGTTTTACTGATGTTCATATCAGCGATCAATAATACAAAATAAAAAGACAGTATAGAATTTTGTTGTAAATTTAATATTTATCACGGATATTTTACCACATTTTTTTTTTTTTGAAAATTAATATTTTACCACTTGAGTGATTAACGGTAGGAACAGTGAAACATGGACGTGTCTTATGTCTTTTTATTTTTTAATCATTTCATAACCATTACAATGTATACGTGATCTACTGTACTGATCTTAAACGTTTCAAATTGTCACGTATGATAATTTCTTATTTTAGTACATATTGACTGAGTCAAGTTATAACAGTATGTACTAAATTTGCTTAAAGCTGGTCAGTAAGAAAAGAATCATATAACAGCATGGTGTGACATCCTAACCTTTAGCATTATTAGATCCCCCATCTAACCAAACTCTAACAAAATTTCAAACACAATTGTACCTTTTCCCACATTAAACACATCTCTAGTACTAATTTTGAAATAACTACGTCGATACATTTGATCAATCTACATAACTAAATAGTATAATTATCTAACAAAACAGTTTTAGTTTAGTCATCCATCCGAATGAAAAATTTCATTGTATTATGTAAAATTTAATAGAAAATTCTAAACAGTTTTTTATTATTTTATCATTTGACGACTTACCAATCAAATTCATTATGTATATATATTAAATCTAAACAATAATTTGTACACATTTTTTTGGTAAGGATAATTTGTACACTCTCATACAAGTAACAAAAAAAAAAACACTATCCAACCAATGGATAATTTAGACAGTTTTAATTGTCGAGTTCAATTTCTTCTTCGTCTTCCAAAATTCTCCTGCTTTTTAACTTTGATATTTTCCCCCCAATTTATTTCTTTTTTCTTTTATTTACTTTACTTTAGACACACAATCCACCAAGATAAATAGGCAGCCTCATAAGTTTTTGTTGTACAAAATAACAAAACACAAAAAATATTTAAACAAACCAAAAAAATGAGTGAGCTTCTCTATACTCTCCCCTCCTGGGATCTCCATCACCTTGGATCATCTTCAAGCCTGACTTCAATCTTGGTATGTATATACACAAATGTACAAATACACAAACATATATTGATGTCTTATATATCAATCTTAAATATTAATGTACATATACGAATATGTAATGTAATATTTGTATCGACATACGTGCATGTAGGGATGTCAAAATGGGTTAACCGAACCTACCCACAATTTTAGTGGGTAAGGGTTATATTTTTTTACCCATATAAATAAATGAGTTTCGTTGGGTTACCCTATTGGGTTCACGGGTTTAATGAGTAAACCCATTAGGGTTATGAGTTATCCACGGACCCATTAGGGTTATGAGTTATCCACGGGTTAAGCACAAAATATAAAATAATATATATATTCTTTTAATAGATTTATGTTTAACAAAAAAATGACTAGCGTTTTCTGGTTTTCTTAGGTAAAAAAAAAATGACAAGTCTATTTGCAGTATTGGAAAGATAACATACATCGTTTTGGTGCTTTAGCCTATATGGCATATGATGTGCTAAGCATTCTATAACTACTATAGCTTCAGAATCATCTTTCAGTATTGGTTCTCGTGTTCTAAACAAATATCAAGTCGACTTCTTCCGAAACATGTCCAGGCTCTACTTTATACGAGATCATGGTTATTTGGTTTTCCAAGTGATGAAAAAGGTAAATTTATCATTTATATTTACTATATTAATACTAGTTGTTAAATATACTTTTCTTATTATTTGTAGACATTGAAAGTGATAATGAGAACAATGAACCAGATGGATCTAAGGAAGGAGAAGAACCGAAGAAAGATTGAAGTGCTTTTTAAACATAGTTTTATTGGTTTTATGGTTTTTCTGTTTTATTGGTTTTATGATTTTACTAGTTTATTTTAAGATACATTGGTTTTATGGTTTTTCTATTTTATTGGTTTTATGGTTTTACTATTTTATTTTAAGTTACACATAATTAGTTTCTTTCTTGTTTAACTTAAAATTTTTTGTTGGATTTATAATAATTTATGAATTATGTGTTGGGTTTTTATAAGTTTATTGTGTGATTCGATATATATATATATATATATAGGTACCCATTTAACCCATTAAGCCAACGGGTTTCATATAAATGTGTTTGGGTATGAAAATTCTACCCATATAATAAATGGGTTGGGTTAAACCCGCCTATGAAAATCTTGAACCCATGCGGTTTTGGGTAGGGTTGGGTTACCCATTTTGACACCCCTACGTGCATGTGTTTAATTACAAGTAAATTAAAATAATTATTAATATACAAACGTTTTGTAAAATGCAAAATGTTTTTTGTTAATTATATTATGAAAAGAAGTATAAAAGTGTGTTAATTATATTATAAAGGCCCGAACAGATTTACCGATCACCGGAGATGGATTACTCCGACGTCTCCACAGGTTACCTTGAAGACGCACTTATCGAGTCCGGTGAGAAAAGCAAAAGGAGACGTTTCTTGTTCGAGGATCCGTCAAATCTCTTAAACGATAATTATTCGCTGAAGGTTTGTGTAGTTCGTTAATTACTTCTCTCAATGTTAAATTTAATTATAATAATGATGTGTATTTTTCTTCATTTTATCATTTCCAAATGATTTGGTAACAAAATATATAAGTAATTAATTTGAATTTTGTTGATGGTTGAAAATGCAGAACGATAGGGGCCCGCATGAGAGTTATAGCTCTTTGAATAGTCAGTTTGCCACTCCACATGTTAACACAGGTGAGACGTACTTTTAAAAATAAATTAAATTATTAGTCATTTACAATTCAAATGGCATTAACGTAAGAAAATAGTATAAATTTACCTATAATTGTCGGACCAAAAATAGTTTTTTTTTTGTTAATGACAACAAAAAACAGCTGAATGACATTTTTTTATTCGGATGAAATCATACATTTTAAATTTTTTTAATGCATTTTACATTTTTAATGCATTTAGTTTTTTATGCATTTACATTTTTAATTTTTTTCTACTAATGAACAGACAAACGTAAGAGTGGAATAATAAGCAACTTTGAGGAACCAATATCGACTGCTTACGAGTCACCGGACACTTATGTTTCTTTCGACAAAATCTATGTCCGAGAAAAATCTCCGACCGAACCATATTCGTCTAATTGTGGTAATAAGAACAAAAGGCTAATCACGAAAGTGGTGTACCCATTTGGATTGGTGAAACCAGGTGGTCGAGAAGAAGATGTAACCCTAAATGACATAAATAAGAAGATTCTAATGCGACCGGCAAGGCCGGTTCAACATCCTGTAGGAGAGTTTGCGTCTCGAGCGTGCACCTTGACGCATGGACCAGGCCTCTCTGGTAAAGGTACTGTGGCTCTTACTAAGATCCAAACACAAGGGAAAGGTACAATTACTATAATCAGAACTAAGGGATGAATTATGTAATACTGATAATTAGTTGGGACTGTTACGTAGAAAATAATTACTACAATCAGAACTAAAGGGTGAATTATGTAATAATGGTAATTAGTTGGAATGGTTAAAGTGTGATATTATCGAGGTTTTAGAAAGCCAAAGTAATGATTGGCGATGAGAGAACTTACAACTTTTGTATAGAAAGTAATTACTATATGGATAGGTAAATTTTGAAAAATGTTGTATAATATCCGGTGGAATTTTCGGAATTTTCTAATGAGAACAATTTTATTATCTTCTTTGAATTTCTTGGATTTTGTGATTTTGAGCTTTTTACTCTTTTTCCTTTATTCAATTAACAAAGCTTTTTTTTTTTTTTTTTTTTTTTTTTGTCAACAACAAAGCATTTTGTTATATATTAAGATTCACAAGCTAAATAGATAAAGTATGATACCAACAAACAAACAAAAACGGATAAAGTATGATGCAGATGGGTAAATAAGAATAAAGAAAACAAAGAACCAATAAATAAAAGAAAAGGAAGAGATGTAATTTTAAAAAGGAAGGTAAAAAGTATAAAGAATAAGAAACGAGATTATTTTACACTGATTTTTTTCTTGTCAGCAAATATTTGTTAGTTTGATTATACAATCCTTGTATAAACAATTGATCTTCTATTTTGCAATTACTACACATTAATATGAAAAATATCATAATTTAAACATAAAATGAGGTTAGTATTAAATATTAATATTGCGTGTTGAAATAAAAGTTTTATTCAAGTAAAATGACGTCGTGCTGAGTTACTAATATGAAGAAAAGTGGTAAAGTGGTCATACTCAACTCAATACATATGCCTATTGCCTAATGTATTAGTGTTGCATGTGGCTGATCGTGGATTTGGTTAAAACTTGTGAGATATATATATTATTTTTTTGGAAATTTCTTGTGTGATAGTATATTTCTATTTCATTACTAGTGTAAGTGTACCAGTAAAATTTGATCTGTTTGAATTAGCTATACTATTATCTGCTTCCTGTCTTAAAAAATCGAGGATTTTGAACCGGATGCCAAACAAATTCTACGAAATCTGAAGAGCAACATGTTTTAAGAATTTAAAACGTTTACAAACATGTTCAAAATTTCAAAATATAGGATTTTTTGTTGTCTCAAACTCTTACCATATACTGACCACCATGCATGAGTAGGCAGTTATATACTGGAATTCTGGAAAAAAAGAAAACAATATAACTATTGGCCTTAGTGGAGTCGGGGTCCAAAATTTTCTTTCTTACAACCAACTTATTAAAGAAAAATTGACTCTAGGCAAATAAATGTTGACAAAAGAAAAAGAAAGGAAAAATATAACAAGTTGAAAGCCTTTTAGCAAAAAAAAAACATATAACGAGAATTTTTTCAGGATCGTGTGATGTTTGAGACAAATATTATATGCTTGGAACAAGCATATTGGTGAACTTTTATGGTCTCAAAACATATTTTAATGTTTATTTTAATATTAGTTTATTGTTTTAGACTTAATAAGAAACTGTTAATAAATTTGTTTTTAATGGTGTCGGTCTCATAATTTTTTTTTTTGATGTTTGCAAAATGAATAATAATCAAAGTAGTATATATATAAAAAACAGAAGATTATATGACGATGATCAGACTGGAAAACAGAAGATTTTAAATTTCTACTTTTGAACAAATTAATTTTTTGTTAGCAACATGCAGTAAACGGATCTTCCATTAGCACAAATTCGGTTTAGTTTTGATTTCAATTTGGTTCAGTTTGTAATGTACCATATTCGATAAGCTTTATAACCTATCAGTAGGGTTGTGTTGATTTGTATTAACCAAAAAAAAGTAGCACGGATCATCATTGATGAGAGCAAAGCAACATTTTTCTTGAAATCTGAAAGAGAGAAAAAACGAGGTTTATGTATTTTCTAATGTAAGAAAGACATTTGAAACGCCCGTCAGGAAGACAATCCAACCATCGACACTTGATTTAATATATGTGATTATTGATAAAAAATATATATATATAGTATAGCTGCAGCAATGCAAAACCGAGAGGAGGCTAAACATCTCTGCAGTGTGTCCCCCTAATGAAAACAACACACAGCAACATTCTAATCATGTTGTTATACACCTCAGATAAACCCAATTGAACAAGACAATGTATTAACTTCTTCTTACCAGAGCCAAGAACAATCTAAAAGACTGTGAGGCTCTTTTCGGAAAGGGTTTGCCACACCGGTAAGAAGAAGGATTGCCAAGCTAATTATAACCAACCAATGCTGCATTTGGAGACCATCTTCGAGTAAATGCAGCAATGTTGTTCCTAATAACTTTCTTCTCTTCCCAAACTACATTAGAAGAAATAAATTAAAATTCAAACACCAGAACAATCCATAAGCTTCTAAATCAAAATCAAACATGAAGATAGATACAACATAAAGAAACAAAGTTTCAATTCACAAAAAGAGATTGCACAAAGTTCAAAATTTTTTAGTTGCAGAAAGTCCAAAATTGAGGATAAAGATTCTAATTGCAAGTAACAGAACAATTGAAACCCAAAACGATTTCAAATCCAAGCTGTCAAACGCAAAACGTAATTGAGAAATAACATAACAATCAAAATCGAACTCGAAAATTAGCCTACCAAACTGAAAACAACCCATTTTGTATTGGTCCAATTCAGCTATACAGTCTAGAAGAGTAGATATACTAATCATCCTTGAGTTGACTCTACATCCATTAAGCAAAACATAAAAATTGTCGACAGATAAAGCCTTTTCCCCCAAATTCTAAAAATAGAAATTGTGAAATATGTAACCTTTGAGGTGTTGAAGCTGGTGTTGCTTATGTACTCGTGAATCTGCTTCTTTCATCAAAGCATCAATCGTTTGATTAAATTACAACTCCTCAATCTTCGTTTCTACATCGTAAAGCTGTTTTTTTAAAAAATTCTGATTCTGAAACTGTACAACATGAAAAGAGCTCAAAAGTAAACATCAAAACTAAATCGGCTTCGAAAGAAAACCTAAATCGAATCTGATCGTTTCGTCCGGAGATTTGAACCCGAGAACAGAGAGAAACCGCCGTTAAGGCTTATTTGAAATCCGACTATTCGTTAAAATAGCCATCAAACGTCGTTAATTATAAATTCAAACGACACGCATTTCAGCTGTATAAGTTGGGAACGGCGAGCAGTCCTTCATCGCGAAATATTTAGAATATTTTTAATCTGTTTTGAGACTAAAATATGTGATGTCATTCAGAGATCCGCAATGAGATTAAGTGATGTTGTTCCTAGAATCGTCGCACGCTATTATGCAGGTAAATTTGATAGAGATTGTTTGTTGACAATATAGGACATTGATGGAATCCGTAATTTTCAAACGCAGAGTTTGCAAGGGTGGAGGAATTGCACCTTGAACAACCTCATGGCAAAGAGTGATCTGTTACTAATTACCCCTTATTATCTATTCCCCTTATCAGGTGTGTTTGTTGAGTAGACTTGATGCATCGGTGCTGCTAAAGAAAAATGTCCATGTTGAATTGTCTTTTAAGTTTCTGCTTCTCTTTTTATTTTAAAAAGAAAAACGTTTAGACTATGGTTGTGTATTTAAAGACTTGGTTTTATGATTTATGATTTCTGCTTGCTTTCCTCTGGATTCTTTGTTGGCTCATATCATACAAGTGCTTCAAATAGTTGTTAATTAAAGTGGTACTCGGGTCTTTATTGATAAATAACTCTATCACAAAACAAAAACAGTAAATATTTTTGTGTGCTGAACAAAGTAAATAAGGCCATTGAGGAATTGCTTTAAACCATTATTTAATAACTGATAAGTAAATCATATTAAAAACTGGCAAGAAAAAAATATGCAACAAAGTTGTTATGTGAAAACGACACAATCATATCCAAAAAATACTTTACTCTGTAACTAGTCCCATTTTAAAGTTGATGGTACACTTTTAAGCTGTAATTGCGTATGATTGTAACTTTCATGTTTGGTTATGTATGGTTGGCCTACTAATGGATTCACAATATGTTGCTTATGTATGTATCTATAACCTATAAACACAACTTATGTACTAATCTTTACATTACTAATCTTTTTTTAAAAAAGAGTTTTACTAATCTCCCTAGCTATATATGTGTTAATTACATGACGCTATGAATTTAGCTGTTTTAGGCATCTCCAACCCCACTATAAATCTCACTCTAAAAGGAAGTTTAGAGTAAAATCATCTCCAACCCACTCTAAATCCTACACCAAAATAGAGCAACCACCTTTTTTACTCTACATTTAGAGTAAACCTAAATCTCACTCTATTTTAGAGTTGAAATTTTTTATTTATATAAAGGTCCTTTAATTTTTTACGCATTCTACTTTTACACCTAAAATATATTATTAAATATATGGTTTTGTTATTGATTCTTTAATTTTTAATTAAATGATTAATGGCAAATTATAAAATGAGAATCAAAATTCATATTTATAAAAGATCTTTAACCAACACAATTAAAATGCAACAAAAAATTCAAATACGATGAAATTTATTAATGAAAAATAATGAAATTAAGATAAATAACATAAAATAAATATTAAAATTAATGACTTAATAATTTAAATCATCAAAATATTGTCCAAATGAAGAAGACGAAGGTGGAGCTTGTTGATGTTGTTGTTGCTCGACCCTTTTTTGCAAAATCCGTGATTTTTCAATCTCAAAATACATACGAATATTCGGATCATAAATGGAGCTCAAGTCTTGACGCAAAATTCTATTTTCTTCTTTAAGTTCTTTCAAAGCGTAATTCTTGTCTTGAATCTCCAAATGGTATTGTCTTTGTGCACTTGTCTTCTTCAATTGCTCTAGTTGATCATTTGTGGGAAAAAATCGGTAATACTAATGCTTAGTTTATATTATTTTGTCTTTTTATATTGTGTAATGTAATTTTATTTCTATAATAAAATTTTAGTTAAAATATTATAGTGATTTTAGTGAATTATTGTTAATTATAAAATAATTGGGTAAATTGTATAATGTTAAGAAGTCAAAGACTAAATTGAAAAATAATATATTTAGAATATTCTTTTAGAGTAAAAAATAGAGTAATGGGTTGGAAAAAACGTTACTCTAAAATAGAGTTACTCTACTTTAGAGTGAAAAATAGAGTCAAGGGTTAGAGATGGTCTTAGTCCGCTAAGATTATTATACTAGTATATATATCACTAAGCACTCTTAATTCAAGGTTTGATGTCTCATATATATATATTACTAACCATTGTTAATTAGATTACCGAACCTATTCTTCGTGGATGAAAAGACAGTAAAATCTAAAGGCAAATATGAAAATAGCGATAAATAAAAGGTTTCCGATAATAATTAAATTCAAATTTTAGAAAATTCGGTAGTTGTTAAAGTCGAATAATCCTCTTACTATTAAATGGGAAGTAGGTTAAGTAAAAAAGCTTAGTTGTTATAATTTTATTGGCTTAAAAATATGACATGGAATGATGATGTGTAATGATGATGTGTAATGATGACATGACTTAAAATGGTTAGATTAATAATTTATTTATTGTTTTGTTAATTATTAAATAAATAATGAGAATTTCAAACATGAAAATGAATTTGGAAATATATAATAACTCAAAGTACGTTCAGATTCTAACTATTAGCCGAAGAATTTGGATATATATAATAACTCAAAGTAAGTTCAGATTATAACTATTAGCCGAAGAATTTGGAAATATATTGGTAAATTATTGTTTTGATACAATATCTTAGTTAATTTGAAAATATAATAAATAAATCTTATGTACCAAAACAAAGAATTAAACTCAGATTAAATTGATCCTAGAAGCTGCATTACAAATTATCAGTGAACGGTTACAAATTATCACCGAATCAATTACAAAACAAAGAATTATCGCTTTATGTAGATACCAATATTTCTTGCCCTCTGGTCAACGGAATTGACAACCTTCACATCTGCATCTGCATCTGCATCTGGCTACACAAGAAAGAAGACAGACAAGGAGGTTTCACGCAACTCTATAGATGCTTAATCTGAATGACAAAGAAAGCTGAGAGTTACACGTCCACATTTGGGAAAGCATAAGATCTCTCTCCTCCAAACATGGCCAAATCAATCTACAAGTAAACAAACAAACCGAAGATCACAAAAACACTCAAGAACTAGAACAGGCGACGCAACATGGAAAGCTATAATCACTAACCGGGAGAATCCTAGTCAAATAATACCCACAAGTCCGTCGTTCCGAAGAAGTAGGCTGCTTACACGTATTTTCCATCTCGATAGACCCAGACATGTAGCACATAGAACCTACGCCACCATATCAAATTAGTAACTCCCAAACAGATCAAAAACCGGCGGCGGCCAAGTCACTTTCTAGGTGAAATACCCCAATGACTTTCTCCTTTGACTTCAACATAATCTGCAACCAAGCATCACAAAAAGAATGCAAAGATACATGAAAAGGTGTAATTGTATCTTGTTGACTCTGCATCACATGAACTGACACGCCCCGACCCTGATACACTTTGACTTCTAGTCTCGCGTCCTAACTTGCAACACAAGAAACACCCGGAAGAATAATATAATTTAATAGAACACATAGAGTAGGCCTAGAAACAGTCAAGCAACAATCAACCTAACAACTATCAAGATATAATATAGCATACATCATCACATACATAATAAACTTAGGCTGGTCGTCACCTCGAATGGTCGTACGCCACCTCTTCATATAACATATATACATATACAACTTGGGGTTGGCCGTCACCTCGAATGGTCGTACGCCACTCTTATTGGCTTGTCAGCCGTTAACGGGCTAAGCGGGATCGTCATGTCACACGCTCTGCAGAACTTCACACATTATATATCATATACTACTTATTAACTTATCACATCACATAATCTCAACTTAACATTCATACATCACAACCTAATCACATTTTAACATTTCATTAAACACTCAACCACTATTCCTAGACAAAGCATACATGTTGACCAAATCATAATATTGCATTATATAAATCCACAAATCCCAACCCTCACCTTAGAGATTACGTCCAAAAACTGAGTCCGAGAAAAATAGCGGTTGAAAATAGCGTTTCGGGCGGTTGTGGTAAAATAGCGTTTCGGGAGGTTGCGGTTGAAACGCTACTTCTGGCGGTCCAAAACTGCGTTCTGGCCTCTGACTTCTGCGAAAACTGCGTTATCTGCTCTGCGACTGCGTTTCAAAACATATTAGGGTTTTCTGGGTTTTTGGACAGAATATGTGTTTCTTGGCCATAAAGAAACAAACATAACTCAAGGGATTTAACTCGGATCGGAGATATGAAAACTGTTCTGACTTCCTTGCAACGCTCTCTTTCAAGAGACACCAAACTTGTACTCTTATTCGTTCTAGATCAACGGGAAATCACCTCCAAAGATCGCTCCTCGAAACTATGAAAACTGGAACCTATGAGCTTGCAGGAAAAATAGGGTTTTAGGGCAAACTTCAACTATCAATTTCGGACTCGATATAACTCGGAATCCAATTCCAAAATATGTTCCAGAAACTAGAGGGAATTACCTATGCAACGGTATAAAGAATGTCTCCTAACACCTTACGGTTCGCCGGCAATTCCACTCGCAAGTCACTGATCCGTTTTGACAATAAAACAGAGTTTCAGAAAACAGTGATTTGACCAATATTCAAATACGATTTGCGGGCAGGCCTTACCTCTGACTTCGAATCCAAAAGATGTTCTAGAAACTAGAGACCGAGATCTTTCCAACCGTATGAAGATCGTGGACTGGATCTGACTGAGCTGATCGCGAGAGGCTCCGCAAAAACCTCCGACGAGACTGATTCGAACAGAGCCCAAAACTGACTGTGGTGTCTCTAAGTCAAATATGGCAGGGCTTCACCATAGAAATTATTTTCCTCTGTCCTCTGAACACGAGCATACATATATAGAGAGAAGGAAAGATTGATTGATGAGATTGATGAGGTGGAAGTTAGGCAAAGTAGGTAAGTTAGGATAGGTAGTGGGGATGGGGTGGTAGATGGGCCATGACATGAACACTTCATTAGACAATAACAAGATCATTATCAATGCCATAATCAAATCATCTCAGAAAATTATAGACCTAGAGAAATTTCTATTATAGGCTCAGACAAATCTAAAAAGCTCCGATTAGCCTAATCATGGATTCGTCCCCTTAAACTAAAACTAAAACTAATACAAGAGATCAACATGGAATTCTCTAACTGCTACATACAATGAACCTCTATCAAATCGCGAATCAATACAATACACGAACCCAGAAATGAAAATAGTCAAATCGTAGCAGTCGAGTTTGTTGTTCGATAATCGATGGATCTGGCAGTCGTCACGTGGAGGGTTCTCATTGAATAAATAGGTAGTGGCAAAGATTCGTAATACCCACAAAAAAAGTTAATGGCTAATCAAACCCTCTATGTGAGTAAGAGGTGTTTGTTTCCTTGTACTTTCTGACGTTTACTACTGTTTTAGACAACACTCTCTACCAAACCATCATCCTAGTGACCATCCTTTTGAGTATAACAAAGGAGGAAAGAGAGAAAGAAAAAGCATCAGAAACGCCATGACCAGAAAAGCATCAGTTGCAGCATGGAGCCACATATTACCTTGATCCCATCATCCTCGCTGCATCTCCTGGTCCAGCGACGTTTCTTGCATCTTCCTCTGATTATGAGACAGGCTCTGACTTTTCCTTCTTGTCATTGTTGGTCTCGGAGACGGTCACTGAGCCAGATAGAGATGTTAATTAGCATGCAACCTCGTCTTCTGAGTCCCCTTTGTACTTTGCACTGCTTGCTATTTGGTTCCCAGTACCATGTGGCTTGAAGAGCTCGTCACGGTTTTTATGGGGATATTCGAGCTCTAGGGAAAAGGCAATTGGTTTTATCACATGCCCGCCAAAAAAGTTTGAGACCGCTGCTTTTAGTGAATTTACACATTTTAGGGCCTCCGAGAGGGTTTTCTCAGACACAGCTTGCAGTTCGGCTTCCGCACACAGTATGAAGAGCTGCAAATGCAAATACGAAAAAGCCTTCAGTCATGTTAAATAAGTTAAGCTCATGTGATAAGGGATTCTAGAGTAACATCAATTCAAATAGAGTATCGGAAACAAAGAAAACCAAGTGTGCCAAGTGCTAAGGGATTCTGATGACTCGTCAGCACAACTCTGAGTAGTGAAGAAAAATCAATTACAGAAGAACTAATCCTGAAAAAATATTTACTTGAGCTATTCCTTTATTTGTCAAGGAACAGATTCTCATGTTCCGTTGATTCAGATTGAATGCTATAAACAAGCAAATGGGAAGCTTATCCATAATTTTATCAAATGGATCTTCCATGCTAGAGCTATTTTAAAGCAAATTTCTATATGCTATCCAACAACAAATTCTGTCTTCTGCTTTCTATTACTACCCTATCACTACAGTGGATTATAGAAGGAAGACAGTAACCTGAAGCAGTTGTTGTCCACCATCTTCAGTATCACCAAAGAGTTTCAAGTCTTTGTTCCAGTTCTCATGCAAGAAAGACCCATCAGCATTGCTCTCACACAGACCATCTTCCCAGTCCTGAAGTTCCAGATGCAGTTAATCACCATAGAGTTCATATATGTATGTGAGAGCGACTGAAGATGCAGTGTTTTGTTTACAAAATAAATTTCTGGTGTCAAACGCCTAGATCTTGCAAGAGTGCTATATGATGACAAACGCTAAACTCAAATAACGAATGGCGTTGAGGAAAAAATATAGGCATACCTTCAGCTGCTCACGGTATAGGAAAAAATATAGGCATACACAGTTAAGTTTCCTGGTTCAGTGTGTTTTAGAGTGAAAGAGTTCATCAAAATTCTTCACTAAAACAAAAAGCCCTCTTGACGATGTCAATATACTCATCACCTATTTAGAGAAGCAGTCATTCAGTCACATTAAGATTTGAATAGAGAAGTTTTGAGAATAATAACATAAGCCAGGGATCAAACCTTGAGAACCATCTAAGTTATTATTTCTGGATCTGTGTGAAGGAACTTGTGCGCAAAGCCAATAAAATGCATAACCGAGAGCTGTAGTAGAGATAATTGGCTCTGCCACAAAGATGTGTATCCACATACACAGATTCATCCTTTTTTGCATCCTTTACAGATCCATTTAAAGCAGCTTCGAGATCCGAGAAATCATCCAAATGCAGCTTCGATGCATAGTTAATAGAGCTTCCCTATGGGACAGAAGAAGAACTCCTCAATATATATCGGCCTCTGTAAATGGGTACTCCAAGAAGTGAGAGGCCTGATGCTCAACTTAGCAAGCCGGTCGTGGACTATCGCCATACTCAACATAGTTTTCACTCCCAGCACCACTTGTAACCCAGCTCAGATTCAGATACTTGACAAGCAACTTCACCACTTGTTCTAACCCACAGCAAAACGGAAAGGAGGAGCCACACCAAAAGAAGAGGAAACGGCGACAAGTGATTCTCAACAAGCCAATAATGCACAAAAACACTCACCAAGAAGTCAGCTCTTGTCATCAGTGACCCATCATATCCACTTCCATAATGGCAAAAGAGAGCTACGATAAGGCTCTGGTGCGCGTTTAAGTCAAGAACGGGCACAGATGCCGAGTAAAGAAGTATCCTCACACTCCAACTTCTGATCTGCATTCTCTAGCTTTCCGGATAGGAATCACAGCTGAATTCTCATTGTTTCCTCTACAAACATGATAATAAGAGAGCCAAAACATCGAAAACATTAAGCCCAACCGAGATTTTACCTTTCAAAATTCTGGAAAACGTACTTAACAAGAGATACCTTGTCAAGAGCGAAAATGGAGCTCATGAGTATTCCACTAGGGGATAATACAGAGAAAACTCGAAACGATTCCAAGGAAGAACAAGCGAAGCCGAAGCCGAAGCCGCGAGTATAGCTGGATTGCGAGAGCGAATCGACGGTGTACGAGTGTGGAAGCATCGGTAAAGTAGACGACGTCGGGGACAAAACTGTAGGTGAAGCAGTAGATGCATTGGATCTCTCTCGCTCAACACTGAAACAAACCGGAATCTGTGAGTGTGACGAAACCGAAGAAGAGATCGTACAAGAGGAAGGAAGCATCTACTATGATGAAGAAATCGTTGAATTTTGGTCATGAGGATGAGGATGATGATGATGTTGATGAGACCACGACGATTCAAGACTTACTGGGAAATAAGAAGAAGAAGAAGAGTCTCAGATCTGTGAATGACCTGGTCTTTGACTAATTTCCCATTCAGGTTTTACGATTCCATTATCTTCTCACTTTTCTTCAGATTTGCATCGAAATTTCACAGAGTAGAGTTTGTTGTTCGGCGAGTCGACGACTCGCATAATCGATGGATCTTTAGTGGCAGTCGTCACGTGGGGAATTCTCATTGGTTGTTACGAACAAAGACACGTAATAATTGAATAAATAGGTAGTGGCAAAGACTCGTAAATACCCACAAAAAAAAGTTAATTGCTAATCAAACCCTCTATGTGAGTAAGAGGTGTTTGTTTCCTTATACTTTCTGTTTTAGACAACACTCTCTACCAAACCATCATCCTTTTTTTTTTTGTCATCTGATTGTAATATTAGAAACCGGGAAGAAATGATACAAAGAGTACTCACCATATGAAAAACCACAGATCGGCTTTCAATGAGAATGATACCGGAATTAAAATTCAACAACCATCAGACAACTAAAACACGATAAAGATATAACCACCAGAATCTAGTAAAATGGATCAAACCATCATCCTAGTGACCATCCTTTTGAGTATAACAAAAAGGAAATAGAGAAAGAAAAAGCATCAGAAAACCAGAAGATTGACTCAATAGAATTTGCAGACCGTCACTTTGGTACTGATAAGTACAAACACTCAATAGCACCAAAACCATCTTTTAAATCCAAAAATATCTTTGCACAAACAAGAAATAAAAACCACGACACAACAAGTTCACATCTTGATTTTAAAAAACCTTGACCATTTTCAGTTGTTTAGCTTCTATCCTTCTTCTTCTGCCACAGCGATCCCACTGTCAGCATCACCCTACATCATTAAAAGATTCAACACAATGAACACAATGACCTGCTCATACAAAATAAAATTCAACAACACAACAAAATCAAACCTGATTGGTGACCCCGTGGGTGTTTCAAACCATCAAACACATCGTAACTCTTGAAGTATGTTTTGGACCCTTTTAGAATTTCAGATACATCTTTCCAACCAATTCTGGACTTATCTTGAAGTGAACCTACGACCGTGGTTAAGGTTTTGATTTGATCGCGTATCTCATCTAAACGTTGCTCATAATCAACTTCCTTTCGTTCTCTATCCTGTAACTCTAACAATTTGGCGTCCTTCTCTAATCCAGCTATTCTCTCAGAAGCTAATTCAATTTCTTTGGAATCCATGGATTTTTGTAACTCTTAACAATTTGGCGTCCTTCTCTAATCCAGCTACTCTCTCAGAAGCTAATTCAATTTCTTTGGAATCCATGGATTTTTGTAACTCTAACAATTTGGCGTCCTTCTCTAATCCATCTACTCTCTCAGAAGCTAATTCAATTTCTTTAGAATCCATGGATTTTTGTAACTCTAACAATTTGGCGTCTTTCTTTAATCCAGCTAGTCTCTCACAAGCTAATTCATCTTCCATCGATTCCAATTTAGACATTCTCTTTCTTAAGCGGGTAACATACTTATCTTTTAGAGACTCTGACGCATTTAGTTTATCCTTTAGCTGATCTATTGTTAGGGTTTCTTCAACAGTCCCTACAAACAACAAATGGCAACAAATGGTTTCAACAAATTCACAGGAAATGAGTAGGAAATGAGTAAGAGAGTTTGGAGATCAACAACTTACTTGGAGCAACAAAGACCGTGGCTTCTTCTTCTGGTATAGCTTTTGGTGGAAGCTGTATTTTATCCTTCGTTTTTTTTTTCTCTCTCAAACGTCTTTGTCTCCGATTCCTTTGTTTTCTTCTCCTCTCTTTCCACTGTGCAACTGTTTCTGCTTCCATTTCCTCTGATTTCTCTTCATTGGCTTTCAGTGCAGCCTCTCTCTTGGCATCTTCATTGGCTTTCAGTGCAGCCTCTCTATCTGCATTGGCTTTCTGTCTCTCTTCATTGGCTTTCAGTGCAGCCTCTCTCTGTCTCTCTTCATTGGCTTTCAGTGCAGCCTCTCTATCTGCAGAGGCTTTCAGTGCAGCCTCTCTATCTGCAGAGGCTTTCAGTGCAGCCTCTCTCTCGGCATCTTCATTGGCTTTCAGTGCAGCCTCTCTATCTGCATTGGCTTTCTGTCTCTCTTCATTGGCTTTCAGTGCAGTCTCTCTCTGTCTCTCTTCATTGGCTTTCAGTGCAGCCTCTCTATCTGCATTGGCTTTCTGTCTCTCTTCTGCAGCCTCTCTCTCGGCATCTTCATTGGCTTTCAGTGCAGCCTTTCTCTCTTTCAATAATTTTGCATGACTGACGTAATCAGGGTATCGATCTTTCAATTCGGGCAGAACTACATTGAGATTAGTCAGATAAGCGAGGAACTTGGTGTCACACCTATACTATTTAACTGCATCAGTCATCGCTTCAAATGTTGTTTTATCAGATGGGCGTTTACGGGCTAGATCCTCCAATACGAGAATGATCAATTCTACATATCTCCCAGCATGGGTGTTCAGCTCTATGAGTTTGTTTGAGGCTGAGAAAATCTGGTTCTTATCGTCTTGTGAATAACCTAGGCTTCTTAGATCCTGTTAAGAAACAGAATCCATCTCCAACTTAGCTAAACAAAACACCACAATAAATCAAAATCTGAGTATATTTACCTTTGTGAATACTTCATCCACTGTATTGATCCCGTGACATTTTAGTCTCATGATATCACTAGGGGCTAAACCTGTGGTTCGGAGTGCTATAGATACACCCAAAAAAAAACATAGAACAAAGACAACAAAAGAAAAAGGAAATTACATCAAGGGAAGAAACCTCCTTGGATTTGCCATGAGAGGAATTATGTATGAAGTTAAGGTAACTAGATATTCTTGCTTTAACTACATATTTATTTATTTCTTATCAACTATTTGGAATTATAAACGGTGTAATGGAGTTTTAATGTGTTTTTTTTATTTAGATTACTATTTTTATGGTATAAGAAAATGTACGAAAATGACACTTTTTTTTATATATGCATAGGACATCCAAAATGATTGGACTGACACTGCTTACATAGGTAATTGCCGGTTTTAGATGCATGTTTTAAGTAAATACTAAAGTTTTAGTAATTTATACCTTCTCTGCGATATGTTAAAAAACAACACACTAATTCTTTATTCCACTCTATGTGGCGGCTGAATCTCTCATATCTCTAATGTATCATCTTCTTCACCAAAATGGGCAAGAACAAGAATAATCCCTCCTCTGATGTACTAGTTAGCTCTCTCTCTTATTATCTACTTCTCTTGAGTTCACCTTCTTAATATTTTCTCTTATGTGCAGGAGGACAATGGCAAAAAGAAGAAGCACAAGCCTTCTCATGGAAAATCCAAGGAGGTTTCATCTCGGGATGGGGATGGTCAGGTTGAATCTCGGGATGAAGTTGTTGATGAAGTTGATGGTGCTCCCATCACTCCTTCTGAACTTACGATTAATCAGGAGAATCCTGATGTTAGTGCTAGGGTTGTTGGTGATGTTAGTGCTGCTCTGGTTGAATCTCAATCTCACGAAGTTTCCATCACTCATGCTAGATGGGTTGAATCTCGGGATGAAGTTGATGGTGCTCCTCCTGAACTTACTCAACCAATCAGTCATGCTCTGGTTACTGGTGGTGATACGGATACTCAGGAAAGTCGTGCTGTGGTTACTCAAGAAGAAGAGGGAGGAGAAGCACAAGTGGTTACAAAGAAAGTTCTTCCAAAGACTAAAGCAAAACGAGTACAAGAAGCATTGAACGGGAAGATCAAAAAGTTAGAAAGCATGGTCGATAAATCAAATGCTGAGATCAAGAAACTAAGAGAAGAAAAACAACTACTTATTGAGAGAGAACGATTGGCGAATCAGAGAGAAGAAATAGCTAGGGAAGCGGCTGTGAAGGATAGGGAAGCAGGAGAACGAAGGGAAGCGGATATGGAACGAAAAGTCAGTGAGAAGGAGATTCTTTTACTACAATTTGATGATGCATATAAAGCTCTGAATGATGCATATAAAGCTCTGAATGATGCTGATACACAGAAAGCGAATAAGATAGACTTAATATTCATCAAGTTGAAATTTTTTCACTTTTGATCTCACATGCTTATAAGATGAAAGCTAATAATCTATTTTACTATTTTAAGCAAGAACAAAATTGTTGCAGGAGTCAATCTTGTATCCTCCAATAGGATAGAAACATCAGAAATATGTAGTTCTTGTAGTTCTTTCAAGACAGTATCGGGGAGACCCAACTCCGTTATCTGTAAAGGTTCTTCCCCTGTAAACAAAGAAATAAGGGATTCGGAATGATATTACATGATAAACACCAATGAACTAAACACACTCAAAAGATCTCAAAACAGCAGCAAACACAAATTTGGGAATGTAATTACCAATGAAACACCAATGAACTAAAAACACTCAAAAGATCTCAAAACAGCAGCAACCTTGTTAAGTTATAGAAGATTAAGTAATTATTGGTCCTAAATTCTACAAAGAAGTAAGAACCAAAATTTCTTTCGTCTCTACGTTAGTTTAAAAGAAAAACTACCAGAGGTATCTACGATGAACCTTGGAGCTATAATAGCAAAATATAAATGGGAAAACCCAAAATTTCGATTCTATTTTATCTTTCGATAAACCCAAAGGACATCTAGAGAAGCAGGGATCTTGATTGAACTAGAATCACTATAAACTTGACCGGAACCGGTGGAGGAGGAGGATGTAATAAATGTTGATCTTGTGATTAAAGAGAAAGCCATGGAAGCTGAGAATCATCTCGTCAAGTAAAACATTGATTACGATTCATTAACTTAAAAACGAAATCCAAAAAACCCAATTATCAACATCATATATTGACCAAATCAAAGCGAACAACATTCAATCAACAAGTCAGAATTCCAAAATCTAAAATCTGTCACAAATCAATTAGCCATTTAATTACACTAGGATGAAAATCAACCTACCAACAGAAAAATAGCTAAAATTAAGAAAAATTGTATAACTACATTTTTTCATGATTAAATTATAGTATAACGACATTGTAACGAAAACTCGATTATAGAAGTTTTATTGCTTGTTGACAAAAAAAAGAAGAAGTTTTATTGCTTCAGATTACCTGCCTGCCACTAATCTTTCATCTGCGATTCACAAAAGTCTATAATAAAATAAGTCAAAACAGGTTTAAAATCACATATAAGTTTATTGATTAAATTATAATATAGTATATATATTTTTATGCATTATGATATAGAAAACTATATAATGAAAATAGAAGTGAAGAGAGAAGATTCATCAAAAAATTCCCCTCCCAAATATTTTACATAAAATTAAGACATGTTCTTTATCTAAAACTATTTAATTGAACTTAAAGTATTGTACATAGACAAATTATCCAATGAATATATACACATTGTTAGAATTTTTTCTTTTTGACGTCACACATTGTTATATTAAACTAATATAGAAGTATACTTTTAATTATTTAATATTTTTTAAATCTATTAATATTTACTAGGGAAATTGGGCTAAATAACCATAAAAAAATTATAATTCACAAACTAACAAAAATGGCTTTATGTGGCAAAATTTCAACCTTTAGATTTAGGTTTTTTTGCTAGTTTTTTAATTATAATTTTTTTATGGTTATTTGACAAATTAACCCTATTTACTATGGAAATTTATTATTTTTGGTAGAAGATAAATATAAAAATATTTGTCGTCTTTACCATTTTGCGTTTGCTTTCAAATATAAAGCAAACTCACAGATCTCACGATTTCCTTCCTTCCACACAAAAAAAAAACACCATGAACATACCAACGACACTGCTCCTCTTCGTCGGAGCTCTCATCTTCTCCGGCGTCGGTAATGTCAGATCCGATGCCTCCGATCACCGTTACAAAGAAGGCGACACTGTTCCTCTCTACGCCAACAAAGTCGGCCCGTTTCACAATCCCAGGTAAAACGAATCTCGATTCCACTTCCTTCTCGGATTCGTAGATCTTAGTTTAGATCTGAGATTTTGATCGTTGACTAAACATGCGATTACTGTATCGAAACCTGGAAATTTCGATTCATGCTCTTGAATAATGTGTAATGTAATTTTGAGGATCGATCTTTGTTCGTTTTCGCTGATTTTGGTTCTGTTTTGATGATGATCACAGTGAGACGTATCGGTATTTCGATCTACCATTCTGTGTTCCAGGTACGAGCTCGCTTTTGTATTTCGGATTCAATTGATTGAAAATCCAGTTTATGCCTGTGTTCATTGTCACTAAGATTCATTTGTTTAGTGATAAAATTGTTTATTTTAGTCATATGGATTCTGATTCATTGGTTTTGGTTTTGGTAGAGGGTGTGAAAGATAAGAAGGAAGCTCTAGGTGAGGTATTGAATGGAGATAGGCTTGTTAGTGCTCCGTACAAGCTTAACTTTAAAGAGGAGAAAGACTCGGAGGTATACTGTAAAAAGAAGCTTAAAAGAGAAGAAGTCGAACAGTTTCGAAGAGCGGTCGAAAAGGATTATTACTTCCAGATGTATTACGATGATTTGCCGATTTGGGGATTCATTGGAAAAGTTGATAAAGAGAGTAAACCGGATCCGAGCGAGTTCAAGTATTACCTCTACAAGCATATTCAGTTTGAGATTTTGTATAATAAGGATCGAGTTATCGAAATCAATGCTAGAATGGATCCTCATTCGCTTGTTGATCTTACTGAGGATAAGGAAGTTGATGCTGAGTTTATGTACACTGTGAAGTGGAAGGAAACCGAGACTCCGTTTGAGAAGAGAATGGACAAGTATGCAATGTCTTCTTCTCTTCCGCATCATTTGGAAATCCACTGGTTCTCCATTATAAATTCTTGTGTCACTGTCCTCCTTTTGACCGGTTTCCTTGCTACCATCTTGATGCGTGTCCTCAAGAACGATTTCATGAAGTAAGTTTCAAATTCTGACTCGCTACTCGTCATGCTTAACTCAAACAATATGATTGTAAACAAACTTTTTTCCGTATTGTTAAAGGTATGCTCAAGACGAGGAAGCTGCTGATGATCAAGAGGAAACTGGATGGAAGTACATTCATGGAGACGTGTTCCGGTTCCCGAAGCATAAATCTCTCTTTGCTGCATCTCTCGGTAGCGGTACTCAATTGTTCACTCTGTAAGTCTCTTTTTTACCTTCCCTCGTATGTTTTTTACTTCTTCTTTTCCATTACTAACTGTGGTTTTTCCCATATGTCATCAGCACCATATTCATTTTCATGCTTTCACTTGTTGGAGTGTTCTATCCATACAACCGAGGAGCACTCTTCACCGCTTTGGTCGTTATTTACGCTCTCACATCTGGAATCGCTGGATACACTGCCTCCTCTTTCTACTGTCAACTCGAAGGAAAGAACTGGGTATGTTAAAGTTAAAACCTTTTCCTCAAATAACTCTTTTGTAACATAAAGCAATAAACTTTTCATTCTTTTGCAGGTGAGGAATTTGTTACTTACCGGAGGTCTCTTTTGTGGACCACTCTTCCTCACATTCTGCTTCCTAAACACAGTCGCAATCGCCTACAGCGCAACCGCTGCTCTTCCCTTTGGAACCATTGTTGTGATCGTCCTCATATGGACACTAGTCACTTCGCCATTGCTTGTGTTGGGTGGTATCGCTGGTAAAAACAGTAAAGCGGAGTTTCAAGCTCCATGCCGCACCACTAAGTATCCTCGAGAGATCCCTCCACTTCCCTGGTACAGGAGTGCTTTACCTCAGATGGCCATGGCTGGTTTTCTTCCTTTCAGTGCCATCTACATCGAGCTATATTACATCTTCGCCAGTGTTTGGGGTCATCGGATCTACACCATATACAGCATCCTCTTCATCGTGTTCATCATCCTCTTGATCGTTACTGCTTTTATAACCGTTGCTCTTACATACTTCCAACTCGCTGCTGAGGACCACGAATGGTGGTGGAGGTACGTTTTTCTACCCAATCTTGCTTTCGATTCATGGAATATAGAAACCAAATGGTAGTACCAAATACTAGTCAGTTTAGTGTACTAGGGTTTTGATTTGAGTTGAGAATTGGTCTAGATTGGTGATAAACGTTTACCGTAATCGTTATTTATCTTTATTGCAGATCATTCCTTTGCGGAGGATCAACCGGTCTGTTCATCTACGCGTACTGCTTATACTATTACTACGCAAGATCAGACATGTCAGGTTTCATGCAAACCTCCTTCTTCTTCGGTTACATGGCTTGCATTTGTTACGGTTTCTTCCTCATGCTCGGATCAGTTGGCTTCCGTGCTGCTCTACTCTTTGTCCGCCACATTTACCGATCGATTAAATGCGAGTGAAACTGTTGCTGCCAATCATTCCCTCAAAAGCTTACCCCTCACGTTTTTTGGTAGAAGAAAAGAAGAAGAGATCCGAAATCCTTATAGGTAGATAAAAGAAGAAAGACTTGTTTTTAAAGCCACAAACCAAATATCAAAAATGGCTTTATGGTTTGATTTTCTTAGGGCTATTTTATTTTTCACTTGGTTTTAAATATTTTCCTGGGATGATGCTATATGATGTAGACGAAACTTGAGTTGTTTAGGTGAGTCTCTCATATCACTGCTTCTGCTATAGTGTTTTATCTCCTTTTTCGGTAATTAATTAATTAATTACACTGTATCCTTTTTCTTCTTATATTTGGTGTTTGATATATAATCTGATGTCCTATCTGAGCTAGAAGATTAACAAAAGACAAGTGTGCTTGTTCCACAGGGATGATCTAGATCAATCATTTAAAATTTTATTTTATTTTTAAGTATCACATATTTGAAATCGAAGGTCATCTCTTTGACGGGTCAAAGCTTAAAGTCGTTTCACGCTTGGTTGGTCTGAAATACCCACAAAACATGGTTCTCAAATTTTCAAATCTAAGATACATTGAAATAACAAACAAAAAAGATACATTGAAATATTCTATACGCATTAGAATTGCAAAAAAATCTTGCCTAGAAAACATACTCACCACATTCATTATCTAATTTGATCTGAATACTGGGGTCAGTAAACAATATTTATAATACAAAAAAAAAAGAGTTAATTACTCAAAATAAAATGAATTGGGGTAAAACTTCCATGCCTAGTTTGCAAATGAGAGAGACAGAATGTGTTGAGTGAAAAAAAGAAAGATCGAATTGCTTTGTACTAATGACCAGATCATTAGATAGACACAAAGACGGAAGAATTAATAAGGTTTAACAAAACCTCAACAAAGTAGTTGGAGATTGTAATTTTTGAAAATGAGATATTAAGTTGGTGGACATAGCTGACTAATCTAAACAAATTTAAAATTATTATTCTAACTCTCACTCTCGAACAATATTCAATCAAAACAAGATATTTAAACATGATCAAACAAGTTGAAGTTTTATTTTTGCATAAAAACATGTCACAATAAAGAGAAGTTGGAGCTCTTGCGCTTTCGTAAACCCAACTTATTACATACTCAAACCATAGTCTAAACTTAATAAAAACACAAACCGATCACCAGAAACTTAAAGGAGTCATAAGAGACGAAACATTTAAAGTCGCCCGTTATTAACTTATCTAAGTTCAACACACACATACAAAATCAACATTGTCACCTTAGGGACTGTATTCATGGGTTGACTTGAGCCACTAATTTCATCCCCAGAGACTTGTTTCTCTTCCATCTCTCTCCTCTGACTCTTGGTTACTATAAGACATAATAAAAGTCATTAAACCATGATATATCACCCACCACTAAATAGGCTTCATCAGGAAGATATTCTTACATGGTTCATTACGCTCTCCTGCCTCGACCAAATCCATCGGTTTCGGTTCTTCAGAAGAACTCATTGTAAGAAACAAGAAGAACTCACTAATGTGGACTAAACCCATAGAAGTAAACCCATCACTAAACAATCACCAAACAGAGTTCATCAGGAAGATATTCTTATCTGCTCTTTCTGAGCTTCTAATATCCCACTCTGGTCTTCTAACAAAGCCAATCTCTTTCCTAGATCTGATACTGAAAACCTGTAGTCGGTCGCTTATTTTTGTAAAGTTCATCCTTTTTTATTCTGAAGCAGCTTGGCTTCCCAAACGGAGTATATCTGCTCCTGCTTTCTCACATGCATGTCTGTCAGAGATAAACTTGTACGTTTGAAGTTAGTCACTTCTAAGGTCCTCCTCGAAATACAGATTTTACAATGGATGTAGCAAAATCAAAGTCCTCACTGAAAATGGGATGACTTAGCATCTCTTCAACTGGTAGAAATTCCTTGATGAATAATTGATTTTTTGCTAAATTCGAATGAACATTTTATGCACAATATCAAAAACTGAATTCTTGGAGAGCAATTCGAATCCTTTTTAGGTAGATAAAAGAAGAAGAAGAAGAAAGACTTGTTTTAAAGTCAGAAACCAAATGTCAAAATGGATATTCTTTAGGCTAATTTATAAGTTCTTAAGTTTCTTTTAAATATTTTGTGGCGTTTTTTTTTCTTTCTGTGATGCTATATTGATGTAATGATGTAGACGAAACTTGTGTTGTTTAGGTGAGTCTCTCATTGAGTCATTTCTCTCCTCTTTTTTTTTTTTTTGGTAATTAATTAATTACATTGTATCCTTTTCGTTCTTGTTGGTTTTTTTGTTTTTTTATATAATCTCATGTCCTATCTGTCTATCTGAGCTAGAAGAGACTAACAAAAGACAAGCGTGCTTGTTCCATAGGGATGATCTAAATCAATCATTTCAAATTTGATTTTGTTTCTAAGAATAGCATATTTGAAATCGAATGTAATAATTTTGGCAATTCTCCCTTGTTTTTTTACGGGCTAAAGCTGAAACTTAAAGTGCGTTTCACACTTGGTTGCTTCTAAATATATATATGCACAACACACACAAAACATGGCTCTCTGATGTTCGAATGTACATAAATTGAGATAAATAAACATTACATACAAATAAGAATTGCTGAAAATTCTTGCCTAGAAACATACTCACCACATTCATAATCTAGTTTTGACCTGAATATTGGTGTCAATAAAAAAAACATATTACAAAAGTTAACATGTAAACCAAAAAAAGTTAATTACTCAAAATAAAATCTCTAAGATAGACCAATTAAGAAAAACACCATAATACAGACCCATCAAATTCAATAGTTTTATGAGATTGACACCCATTTGATAGGAATTTTCAATGGCTCTAAGATAATTACTTTTGATTTGGTGATCGTCTCTATATACTGATTTGTATCACCTGGAGAAAAAGAGGGCGTCAGAGCATCATAGTACCAAGTTTGTATCACCTGGAGAAAACCTGAAAGCAGAGAATCAATTAATGAGGAATACAGACACAAGAATAAAACACTACCTATGTGTCGCTAGTACTGTATCTTCCAATCTAATGCAATTTTGTTAGATTCTTCAAAGTTAGTTCATTTTTAATGCAATTCTGGTTTTATTGAATAATAAGAAGAGAGCGAGTTGCTTGAACCGGAACTTGAAGGCCGATTTCATTGTCGTAATCCCTCCAACAAACATAGTTTCTCAGATCCGTGATTGAGGTCGCAGAATTGTAGAGAGAGAACTGATTTTGCGTTCGCCGGAATCGAGTCGGAGCCATCATCGACCCGAAATCGAGTCGGAGCCGTCCGCCGGAATCGAGTTGGAGCTGTCATCGGAGTCGCAGAATTTTGCTTTTCTCTGATGAAGAAGATGAACTTTTTTTTTTCTTTTTCTTTATGCATTCTTTGTGGATGGCGTTAACGAAGAACGTCTGTTTGGTTTTTTTTTTCTCTTATTGATTTATTTAATTTGTAAGGTTTGTTTGTTTTTGTAAACATTTTAATCTTTTATTTTTATAAGTTGACATGGCAGAATCATTGGATATAAGAGGTGGGGTGAATATAACAGGTTCCACTTAAACTTCTCCTACACGGATTAGTTCACCTCAGGGGTATATACAAGAATTGTTCGCCGTATCAACCAAATCACAGACTCTCTCTCTTTCTTGTTCGCCGTATCAACCCTAGCTTGAACATCCCAATTGCGGCGCTCTAAGTAAGTTGTTCATCTCCAAACTCTCTTACTCATTTCCTTATGCGAATCTGTTCCTGAATTTGTTCTTTTTTTCTCTTCTTTTTGGTTGCTCTTAGTGAATCCTGAAAAAGCGAAGCAGATGGAGATCGTTGAGATAGACGGGAAACCGGTTATAATATGTAAGCATCCAAATACCTTTGCGCTGTTTAATGCTTTCAATGTATGTATTTTGGTATATGGATTCGTAACCTTTTATTCTCTGATTAGATAACAACAATCAGAAGAAGAGGTTGAAGAAAAAGGAGAAAAAGCTGAGGGAGGAGAAGGCAAAGGAAGCCGAAATCTCTTTAGAGAAGGAGAAGGAGAAGGCTAAGGAAATCTCTGTAGTGGATGAGAAGGCAAAGGAAATCTCTATAGAGAAGAAGAAGGGAAATGAATTTTTTGCAGACAAGGGAGAGACAGTCACTGAAATCATCGAGAAGGTGACAGTGTTGACTTTGAATATATATAAGTTTTACCTCAAATGGCTTTAAACAATCTTTGATATGTGACATGATTCTTCTTCGTGACAGTTCAATCGGATTATGTGCACGCTCCATCGGGCTCGCAAGCTAATGAGTCCTCTTAATCAACAAAGGCTTCTTAGGAGGGAAATGGAATTGAATTACAAGTTTTATGAAGGCATGCAACTCTTTTATGCAAGAGAAAAAGGTAAATCTTGTCAAGAAAGCCATTCTATATATTGTGAATTTGACAAAGGATATTAATGGAATTCATAATTTCAAATGCAGCCGAACAATTGAAACTCGAACAAGAAGGCAAAAGCGGTGAGGCGGGTCCTGTGGATCCATAACTTGCTCTTACGCATAGTTTGTGTTGAACCTAGTCTTTTCCCTATTCCCCTTGGCATTGTTTTTCTATGTTTCGTGCTATGACTCTCTTTATGTTTCTGCTTCTTTATTTTATCAAGTTTTTAGACACTATGGTTTGAGTATTTAATGACTTTGTTTTACTCTTGAGTGCAAGAGCTTCAACTTCTGTTTTATATGATTATTATTATTATCACATGTTTATGTATGCAAAAACAAAACTTGTTTGATCCACAAGATTTTGGTTTCCCTGTTATGTTTGTGTGTGGGAGTTCAAGGAACGAGTCAGTAATTCTGAGCTCCTCATAGATCTTGACTTGCGAAAGACAATTTGATTCTTCTATGGCTTTGCATTTAAACAAACTTTATGGGACATAACAACACAAAATGGTTATCCTCTGGTATATTAAGGTCTAGCCATTCAAAACATTAGTGTACACGAGCGATAAAACTTGATACATTGAATATCATACACAAGCTTGAAACTGTCTTCATACTCAAAGCACAAACTTGATCACAAGATCTTCACCAGAATCTCATCTTCTTTCCTGTCTGATTTCGATCCCTTGAATAACCAAACCACTCTTCCAATGTCCCATTTTAGTCTCCATAATACTAATCTCAATCTCATCACAACCTTCACCATTTGTTGATGTAAAACTGCCCAAGCTCCACTTCACTCCTCCCATCTCCTCTCTCCTTTGGCTCTTCCGCATTCCTACCATCAATCTCTCCTTCTCCTTCGACTTCTAGACACCGCTCTGTGCCAAAACCCCGAGTAATTACGATTCCTGCTTCGTGAATCCGTATCGGGCGAACTTTTTCGTAGCTTCTTTACCTGCAAAACCAACTCCAGCGTGATGCTCTCTTGAACACCGTGTAGCGTAGACTGAGTAATGTATCCCCTTTGATAGCATTTCACAACTTATCTTTCCACGAATCTCGAACCAACACACGTTACGTAGCTCTGCTACTTTCTGAAATAGATATCCGTTAGATATGTACACCCCAAAATCAAGCCTTAGCCTAGCTAAAAATTAACCTCGTAAGCTCAAAAAGACACTTAGCGAGCCAAAAAACAATAGAGTCAACAATGTCCGCTTGTTGATCTTACTGAGGATAAGGAAGTTGATGCTGAGTTTATGTACTGTGAAATGGAAGGAAACCGAGACTCCGTTTGAGAAGAGAATGGAGAAGTATGCAATGTCTTCTTCTCTTCCACATCATTTGGAAATCCACTAGTTCTCCATTATAAATTCTTGCGTCACTGTCCAAATTTTGACCGGTTTCCTTGCTACCATCTTGATGCGTGTCCTCAAAAACGATTTCATGAAGTAAGTTTCGAATTCTGACTCGCTACTCGTCATGCTTAACTCAAACAATATGATTGTAAATAAACTTTTTCCGTATTGTTAAAGGTATGCTCAAGACGAGGAAGCTGTTGATGATCAAGAGGAAACCGGATGGAAGTACATGAAATAGCGGTCTCTTTTTTACCTTCCGTCGTATGTTTTTACTTCTTCTTTTCCATTACTAACTATGGTTTTTCCCATATGTCATCAGCACCATATTCATTTTCATGCTTTCACTTGTTGGAGTGTTCTATCCATACAACCGAGGAGCACTCTTCACCGCTTTGGTCGTTATTTACGCTCTCACATCTGGAATCGCTGGATACACTGCCTCCTCTTTCTACTGTCAACTCGAAGGAAAGAACTGGGTATGTTAAAGTTAAAACCTTTTCCTCAAATAACTCTTTTGTAACATAAAGCAATAAACTTTTCATTCTTTTGCAGGTGAGGAATTTGTTACTTACCGGAGGTCTCTTTTGTGGACCACTCTTCCTCACATTCTGCTTCCTAAACACAGTCGCAATCGCCTACAGCGCAACCGCTGCTCTTCCCTTTGGAACCATTGTTGTGATCGTCCTCATATGGACACTAGTCACTTCGCCATTGCTTGTGTTGGGTGGTATCGCTGGTAAAAACAGTAAAGCGGAGTTTCAAGCTCCATGCCGCACCACTAAGTATCCTCGAGAGATCCCTCCACTTCCCTGGTACAGGAGTGCTTTACCTCAGATGGCCATGGCTGGTTTTCTTCCTTTCAGTGCCATCTACATCGAGCTATATTACATCTTCGCCAGTGTTTGGGGTCATCGGATCTACACCATATACAGCATCCTCTTCATCGTGTTCATCATCCTCTTGATCGTTACTGCTTCTATAACCGTTGCTCTTGTTAATCGTTTGATAAACAGAGTATGAAAAGAAAACAGAGACTTTTTGATTATCAAACTTGTAGTTCTTACATCACGACATAGTTGTGTTTATAAGTAAAACTAACAGACACTATTTCAAGAGTTACAACTCTTAGACACAACTGTTTACTGACTGGACACGACACTTGACACACACACACACACTAACATATAACCGTTTGTATAATTAATATAAACCAAACTCAATTATACGACCAACACTCCTCCTTAATTGAGTTTCGGTCTCACGCCAAGCTTGCTCCTTAATTCTTCAAACCTTCTGTTGCTAAGTGCTTTAGTAAGCAAATCAGCAAGTTGAATTTCACCTTCGCAATACCTGAGTTTGATTAGACCTTTGTGTTCAGCTTCTCGAACAAAATGATACTTAATCTCAATATGCTTTGTCCTTCGATGTTGCACCGGATTCTTTCCAATGGCAATTGCCGATTTGTTGTCGCAGAAGATTGGAACTCCTTCTTGAGAATCAAAGCCTATATCTTCCATAAGTCTTTGTAACCAAATTGCTTGATTTGTTGCTGAACACACTGCGATATACTCTGCCTCCGCCGTTGATTGTGCCACTGTTTGCTGTTTGCTAGAGTTCCAACAGAATACAGAAGATCCGAGAGAGAAGACATACCCGGATGTACTTTTCTTATCTTCATTTGATCCTCCCCAATCACTGTCTGAGTATCCTTGCAGTTCTGGATTCTCCACATTTGAAAATTGAACTCCAAAGTGAGAAGTGCCATTGACATACCTTAGAACTCTCTTGGCTTCTTGATAGTGCTTGTTTAGCGGCTTTGACATGTAACGTGAGAGATATGAACTTGCAAACATTATGTCTGGCCTTGATGCACAAAGATATAACAGCCCTCCAACAATGCTTCTGAACTTTGTTGGTTCACCATATTCTTCATCATCCTCAATTTTCTTGCCGTTTGGTGTAAGTGGGGTGCTTACACTCTTGCATCCTTTCATTCCAAACTTCTCAACAAGCTTGTTGGCATACTTTTCTTGTGACAGAAAAACTCCAAAATCATCTTGAATTATTTCCATTCCCAGGAAATAATTTAGCAGACCCAAGTCGGTCATCTCAAACTCCATCTTCATATCTTCTTTGAATTTTTCAATGAGTTGAGAATTGTTACCCGAGATGATGATATCGTCTACGTACAGGCTCACGATTAAGATCTCTTTTCCTTTCTTCATCACATATAGAGCTGCATCATTCATGCTTCTTTGAAATCCATGTTGAAGAAAGTATGAATCGATCCTTCCATACCAAGCTCTAGGGGCTTGTTTTAAGCCGTCTAAAGCTTTTTCAGCCTTAACACTTTACTTTCTTCACCTTCAATCACAAATCCAGGAGGTTGTGTTACATAGATCTCCTCCTCAAGTTCTCCATTGAGAAACGCCGACTTCACGTCCATTTGATAGAGTTTCCACTTCATTTGTGCCGAGAGAGCAAGGATTGCTCGAATTGTGTCATGTCTTGAAACTGGTGCAAAAGTTTCAAGGTAATCAACACCATATTCTTGAGAGAAACCTCTTGCAACTAACCTCGCCTTGTACTTGAGTGGATCACCATTAGCTTTTGTCTTGAGACGATATATCCACTTCACGCTAATGATGTTCTTTTCCTTTGGTCTCTCCACAAGTAGCCATGTTCTATTTTTTTTGATCATGTTGATTTCTTCTTCCATGGCTTGTCTCCATTCTGAAATCTCTGAAGCTTCATCATAGGTTTGTGGTTCCTCTGTTACAAGAGAGCATGCTTCATAGGCTGGAGTCGCTTCTTCAAGATCCACCATAGGTGCGATTTGCATGATTTCTGTCATGGACCTAAACTTCTTTGGCGGCTGAGAAGATGTTGGAGCATCTTCTTCATCATTGTGATCTTGATCACCAGGTTGAGACAAAACAGGACTGTGAATGTTTTGTTCTTGGTTTTCTTCATTTCCGTGATCTTCAAGGACGTTTTGAGAAAGATAGAAGTTCTTCTTCACTTCTATTTTTCTTTCCCAGTCCCACTTCTTCTCTTCTTCGAATGCTACATCTCTTGATATCATCACTTTCTCATTTTCAAGAATGAGAACTCTGTATCCTTTAGATGTGCTGCTATAACCGATGAAGATTCCACGTTTTGCCTTCTCATCTAGCTTGCTTCTTTTTTCTTTTGGCACATGAACAAAACATAGGCTTCCGAAGATCTTCAAGTGATCAATTGTTGGTTTATGATCACTCCACTTCTCAATTGGCGTGATGTCTTCTTCTATTGCTTTAGTTGGTAAGCGATTTTGCAGGTATGTAGACGTATACACTGCCTCAGCCCATAGCTTATGAGGAAGACTTTGATCAGCAATCATGGTTCGTGCCATCTCCACTAGAGACCGGTTCTTACGCTCAGCAACTCCGTTTTGCTGTGGTGAGTATGGAACCGTTACTTGTCTCTTGATTCCCCATTCATGACAAAATTCATTGAATTCTCCTGATGTGAATTCACCACCACCATCAGATCGAAGCATCTTAATCTTGTTTCCTGATTGAATCTCCACCAAGGCCTTGTATTTCTTAAACATCACAAACGCTTCGGATTTGTGTTTAAGAAAATATACCCAAGACATATGAGTATAATCATCAACAAATAATAAGAAATACCGACTTCCATTGAGTGACTCTGTTTGCGGAGGTCCGCAAACGTCAGTATGAACAATCTCGAGTTTCTCCTTTGTCTTTGTCAGAGATTCCTTTGGAAATGCATTTCTTGTTTGCTTTCCACGCTTGCATGCTCCACATACTTCTCGATTCACTTGAAAACTTGGTAAACCAACCACCATCTTTTTCTTTTGCATTTGTTGTATTCTTGAGTTACCCACGTGACCCAATCTCCTATGCCATAACTCCATGACTTCTTCTTCACGAGCAGTCATAGCACTTTCTTGAGAAGAATTCCATTTTATTGGAAAACTCTTGTGAACCATCTTAATCTCCATAATCTTTTTCCCCATAGGATCTAAGATTATACACCGCTTGTCTTCAAACATAACACGGTATCCATGAGATATTATTTGTGGAACACTTAGTAGATTCTTCTCCAATCCAGGTACAAGGAAAACATCTTTGATGACTCGTTTTCCTTTGTTTGTAATGATAGCAATGTCGCCTTTGCCTGCTGTCATTACAACTTCTCCGTTTCCAACCTTAATTGGAACTTTAATACTTCTATCCAATTTGATGAAGTATTTCTCCTCCTTTGTCATATGATTGGTACAACCACTGTCTACCAACCATACTTCTTCTTTGGTGATTGTTGATGTTTGTTCACTTGCACTGAAAAGCATGTGACCTTCGTCTTCTTCGTCTTCTTCCTCAAGACTCATGTGTGCTCGTTCATGTTTCTTTAGAGGGCAATCCCTTGAGAAATGTCCTGTCTTGTCACAGTTGTAACATTTCTTCTTCTTCTTCGAACCCTCTCTTTGAACATTTGAACCTTGCTTTCTCAAACAATCTGCTTCTGTGTGGTTGTCTCTCTTGCATACATCACACCATTTTTCTTTTACTTGATATTTACCAAATCTGTTTTCCCTTTTGAAATCAGATTTCTTTCCTCTTGATTGTGCATTGAACGCTCCTTCTGTCGAATTCTCATATCGTAAGGAAAAACAATTTTCTTGTGCTTGAAGTGTGCCAATCAAATCCGTCACAGCCAATGTTTGTAGATCTTTTGTCTGCTCTAACACAGCCACGATGCTATCGAACCTTGCAGGAAGAGAGATGAGTAATTTTTGAACGATTTGATAATCTGTTTTCTCTTCTCCATGGATTCTCAATTGATTTGCCAAATCAATTAATTTTCCCGTGAAAACCTTGACGTTATCATCATCATCCATCTTCAAATTTTCATAATCTCTTCTTAGTGATTGAAGTTTTATCATCCTTACTTGTGGAGATCCTTGAAATTCCGTTTCCAAGGCATTCCAAGCCTCTTTTGCGCTTGATGCAGGGGCAATTCTCGGAAATATAGAATCCGAGACTGCTGTTTGAAGAATTTGTAATGCAGTTAGGTCGTGTATAACTGCTTCATCATATCGATTCTTTTTTCGAACTGCTTCAGAACTAAGATCACCTTGTACGGATGGATTTGGAACTCCTCCTTCGACAACTTCCCACAGTTTCTTCGTCTGGAAGATTGTCTTCATCTTGATACGCCAAAATCCATAATTCTCACCATTGAAGATTGGTGTCACGATATGCGACATCATCTCCATCACTCTCTGAATTTTTTTTTTTACTTGAATTTGGCCCTTGAATCAGTAGGGCTCTGATACCATGTTAATCGTTTGATAAACAGAGTATGAAAAGAAAACAGAGACTTTTTGATTATCAAACTTGTAGTTCTTACATCACGACATAGTTGTGTTTATAAGTAAAACTAACAGACACTATTTCAAGAGTTACAACTCTTAGACACAACTGTTTACTGACTAGACACGACACTTGACACACACACACACTAACATATAACCGTTTGTATAATTAATATAAACCAAACTCAATTATACGACCAACAGCTCTTACATACTTCCAACTCGCTGCTGAGGACCACGAATGGTGGTGGAGGTACGTTTTTCTACCCAATCTTGCTTTCGATTCATGGAATATAGAAACCAAATGGTAGTACCAAATACTAGTACTATTACTACGCGTACCGGTCTGTTCATCTACGCGTACTGCTTATACTATTACTACGCAAGATCAGACATGTCAGGTTTCATGCAAACCTCCTTCTTCTTCGGTTACATGGCTTGCATTTGTTACGGTTTCTTCCTCATGCTCGGATCAGTTGGCTTCCGCGCTGCTCTACTCTTTGTCCGCCACATTTACCGATTGATTAAATGCGAGTGAATCTGTTGCTCTGCCAATCATTCCCTCAAAAGCTTACCCCTCACGTTTTTTGGTAGAAGAAAAGAAGAAGAGATCCGAAATCCTTATAGGTAGATAAAAGAAGAAAGACTTGTTTTTAAAGCCAGAAACCAAATATCAAAAATGGCTTTTTATGGTTTGATTTTCTTAGGGCTATTTTATTTTTCACTTGGTTTTAAATATTTTCCTGGGATGATGCTATATGATGTAGACGAAACTTGTGTTGTTTAGGTGAGTCTCTCATATCACTGCTTCTGCTATAGTGTTTTCTCTCCTTTTTCGGTAATTAATTAATTAATCACACCGTATCCTTTTTGTTCTTTATATTTGGTGTTTGATATATAATCTGATATGTTCCATTAACTAACAAAAGACAAGCGTGCTTGTTCCATTGTGATGATCTAAATCAATCATTTCAAATTTGATTTTGTTTCTAAGAATACACTACAAGAAAACAGGCATTTTTCCGACGGCCTAAACTGTCGGAAATCCGTCGGAATAAGGGTGTTTCCGCCGGATTTCCGACGGATTTGGACCGTCGGATCTATCTTGTCGGAAATGAAAGATTCGTCGGAAAACCGTCGGACACTGGTGACGGATTTCCGACGGTTATAGGTTTAACGGAAATACGTCGTAAAGTCGCCGGACCTTTAATTTCCGACGGATTGCCGACGGCGTGTAGTGCCGACGGATTTCCGACAGCGGCAGTCACCGACGGATTTCCGACAGTGGCAGTCACCGACGGATTTCCGACAGAGGCAGTCACCGACGGATTTCCGACAGAGGCAGTCACCGACGGATTTCCGACAGAGGCAGTCACCGACGGATTTCCGACGGATTCCGACTTTATATATTTAAAAAACTAATTATAATTAATTAAATTTATGTTTTTTAAAATTAAATAAAATTTAAATTTGAAAATAAATTAAAATAGTTTGAAAAGGTATTTAAAACTAAAAGTTTTCCATAAAATTTAAAAGTCTACTGTTGACGAAAAGTACGGAAGAACTCGTCCATCTTCTCTTGCATCTCACGAATCTTTGTTGCATCCGCTTCACGTTGTTCCTGAAACCGCTCTGCATCTTCTTTGCGCTTTGCCTCCATTGCCTCAAACCGATCTGCATCTTCTTTGCACTTTGCCTCCATTGCCTCAAACCGATCTGCATCTTCTTTGCGCTGTGCCTCCATCCGCTCGAGAAGCTCCGTGTTTTGTGCCCGCAAACCGCTATCACCGTAAAATCGGAATGAAGACACGGAAGAGCTGGAACTGTCCTCCGGAAGACCGAAGACACGACCTTTGTTCTTCGGAGTAACCTACCATATAAAATAAAACTATAAATGTTATAACGTATAAGTATTATAAGTTATTTTAAATTCGTTAATAATTTAAAACATTACTAACCTCATAGGTGAACTCGTTGATCTTCTCGAGTGGAACTTCGGTGGCCGGCGGAGTTCCTTCTACGGTGGGTTGGGATAGGAGGTACTGCTCACCGAGCTTCTCCACGCTTTCCACGATTTCCCGAGCAAGTGGATCTTGAATTTTACCAGTCTTTCTGTTGGTGTGCGCATCTTTGATCAAATCAAGATTTGACGGACGCGTACCTTTCTTTTGATACTGTTAGCATTGAAAAGTAAGCAAATAAGTTAACGATTATAAAAATGTTTCAGAATACTGAAACTTACCAGTTGTAATGCACGAGTCGCCTTGCTTGTCGCTCCGAGGTTATGGGTCGCTGGTCCTTTCCCCTTCCGGTCGCTCTTTCGGTTCGTAGAGTGGGTTGCAGAGCTCGTCTTAGTTGCCTCCTGTTCCCAATACTCAATTAGTTGAGCCCATAACTCGGGCTTGGTTTTCATTTCCCGAGGGATCTTACGATGTTTCCACAGGTCCTTGTACTCGTTCATCTTCCGCGAGTACAATATACCAGCCTTGGCGTCGAACTCCCGTCGAACCCTACCGGTCAGCTGTCTGTCCCAATTAAAGTCTTGCTGGATATTTTGGAACATTTAACGATTTAGTAAATAAAATTTTAATGTAATAAAACCGCGAATTGTCTAAATTACAAAATTTAGGGATTACCGCAAATTGCCGAAACCAGCTGTCACGATCGGAATCCGGCATCGACTTGTATGTGGGATACGGTCGAGTCATCAAACAATTAAGCATTGTGTTGATAGAAGTCGATATCCCGTTTTCCGAAAATTGGAACCTAACCAAAATTAAGGACAAATATTTATTAAGTTAAGTAAATCGAAAACATTTTTAAATAAAACTTACCATGTCGTGTTGGGAGGCAAGTCCGGATCTAAGAAAGGCAAACGATCCCTTCCGGGTTGTGATACAAAATCCTGGACGCTCATTACTGTGGGAGCTGAGGTCGTAGGATTAGAAGACGGTTGTTGTGTATCCAAAGAGGGAGTGTCGGGGATCTGGGACTGACTAGAACTCCGACCCCCCCTACTGGAACCACTGCCTCCAAAAGTCTCCTGAAATCGTCCATAATCCCTACGATTTCCAATCTATATTAAGGATTTAGGGATTTAGGGAAATGAGGATTTTGGGATTTAGGGATTTTGAAATTTATGGGTTTTAGGGATTTAGGATTTTAGGGATTTAGCCATTTTGAGATTGATGCATTTTAAGATTGCGGGATTTAGGGATATAGAGATTTAGGAATTTATGGATTTATGGATTTAGCGATTTAGACATTTCGTAATTTAGGGTTTTGAGATTTAGGTGTTTAGGGAATGTGGGGATTTTGAAATTTAGGGATTTTGGGGTTTTGGGATTTTGGGAATTTGGGAATTTTGGAATTTAGTGTTGTAGGGAAATAAGTTCTATTTTATGATGTATTACGTGTTCACCACATTAATGATTTTACAAAATTAATATTTTGTAAAATTTCGTAATATTGATTTTAAATCCCAAAAATCCCAAAATAGAAAAATCCCAAAATTCTAAAATCCCAATAAATCCTTATATTTTTTAAGAAGTGTAGCATGTTATAAAAAATGTTGTTTTATACAAATTAGATAATTTTTAAATTTTTAAAATTTTAGAATTTTATATATTATTCATATTGTAATTCTTCATAAATCCCTAAAACCCACAAATACTTATTATATTCGAAATTCATAAAATTTAGAAATATTCATAATATTTTGCATAATATCTTATATTCCAAAATCCTTACTTCCCTAAATTGTTAAATTTATAAAATTATCATAATACCTAAATTCCTAAAATTATCCTAATTCCTAAATTCCTAATTTTCCAAAAACTCAAACATATCATCAAAAACTTACATTGGGGGTGTTGATTTCTTGAGGGTGTTTGAGATTTGGTATACAATACTTTGAGAATTGGTGAAAACGGCGGCCAAACGGTTGTGACTCGGCGAAACGGCGGTGCCTCGGCGGTGACTCGGCTAACCGGCGGCAAAACGTTGGTCAATCGGCGAATCTGAGGCGAAACGGCGGTGACGTCAGTATTCCGGCGTTATCCGGCTTGATTTACGGCGATTTCCGGCGATTTTCGCTAAAAACCTTACGATTTCGTTTTCTCGTCGGAGAAGACGAAATGTCTGGTTATATTTAATAATTCCGACGGAAACAACCGCCTAATTCCGATGGAATTCCGACGGATTCTGCCGCCTTTTCGATAATAACTATGCGTTTTAGCGGTATAAAATTTAAGGTATTCCGTCGGAAATCCGTCTGTAATTTGTGACGGATTTCCGAGGGACTGTGTTATTTATATATTTTTTTCTATTTACCGACGTGTTGATTTAGAGATTATGAACATTTTAGGAATTTAGGGATTATGCAAATTGTAAGGATTTAGGGTTTTAGGCATTAAGGGATTTACCATTTCGAGACTTAGTGATGATGAGAATTTTAGGAATTTAGGGATTACAATAATTTTTGGGAATTTAGTGATTTAGGGATTATGAGAATCTTATGAATTTAGAGATTTAGTAATTAATGGGTTTAGGGATTATGAATATTTTAGAAATTTAGGAATTTAGAGATTATGCGAATTTTTGGGATTCAGGGATTTAGGGATTACGGGATTTAGGATTCGCAAACTTAGGGAGGATGAATTTTTTTGGGAAATATAATATAAAGATGGTAAAAGCCGTCGGAAATCCGTCAATATATTCCGACAGAAACCCGACGGATTGTGTTATTTTTATATATTTTTTTTCGAATATTTGTAATGAAATCCGTGGGAATATCCCACGGATTTCCGACGTCAGGTGTTATTTATATATTTTCGTTTCTTATATTTGTAATGATTTGCGTATACATTTATGTATATAAATAAAAACCACTGTTGGTATTACACTTATAAAACACCAATATTCCACAAACGCAAACATTTATTCATAAAACATTACTCCGAATCTCATGAGGAACCTTCACTAGGGATGGAGTCTTAATCGTCTTCAAATTCGTCATGTGATGCCTCTTCGTCCGAATTAACTAAATCATCGCCGATATGTGTGACATCAATAACAAGGTCAATGTTATCCATCTCCTTGACCGGAGACATTTGAATACTTGTCGATGGCTGGAGAGCATCATGTTCTGGAACTCCATATACTCTTCCTCTCGGGTTAATTTGAGTTACCGTGACCCAAGGATCTGTACGATAGAAAACTTGAGGATATGGAATGTAGCAAACCTGAAATTAAATAGTTTGTTTTGTTAATATACAGGGATAACAAATCTTATCGTATGAGGATGTTGGAAAACCTATTATTAACTTCATACCTGGTCTGCTTGCGACGCAAGGATAAATGGATCGTATTTCTGTAGTCTCCGTCTTGAATTTATCGATATCACACCAAGGGGGTCAATTCGAACCCCACGTCTATTGGATGGATCATACCAATCGCACATAAACACAATGCACCTCAAGTTCAACATTCCTGGATATCGGATTTCTAAGATTTCGTTTAAAATGCCATAGTAGACGGTATCACCTGATTGCAACGAAATACCATAGTCTGAAGTTGAACTCGGTCGTCCTTCCTCACGAATCCTAAACGAATATCCCCTAGTGCAAAACCTGGGATAGGAAGTCGCGGTGGTGCGCAAACCACTAGCAAACTCCACTAACTAAGTCGGGAGAGTTTGACCCCTTGCTAAACCTTCGGAAACCTAATGAACGATAAAAGTAAGGAATCATTAACATATAAAACGTGAAAATCTGGAAATGTAAGAGTAAGGAATTATATGAAACTTACATAAAATTTCAACCACTCCGAGAATTCTTCATCTTTTAAGACAGCAAGTTCGGATGCTATCTTATCAGGATGGTAACGTTGGACTAGCGACATGTAAATGCTGTAACATTAAAATATTTATTAGATTAAGACAAATAATTCAAAAAATGTTTTACAAAAACTAATATACCTTTCATACTCCATAATTTCGTCACAATTTCTGAGGATATACGTATGCAAATGTGTGACCTCTAGTGATGATAGTCTGCGTTTCTTTGCCTTTCCACTTACTCGACCAACTTGGGCAAACAACTCGGGTACAACCACGTCATACGTTGCTTTCTCACCTCTATCATCATGTCGCGCCGGACGTCTAGCCTTAGTCCGAACTCCCGATGGAAAGTAATATTCGGCAAAGTGTGAGACTTCGTCATTTAGGCTCTGTGCAACAATAGATCCCTCCACCTTGCTCAAATTTTTAACTTTTTTCTTCAAGTGGAACATGTAACGCTCGAACGGATACATCCATCGGTATTGAACAGGGCAGCCTAATGCTACTTCTCGTGGGAGGTGAATAGGAAGATGTTCCATAACATCAAAAAAAGACGGTGGAAATATCTTCTCCAGATTACAAAGGACTAACGGGATGTTGGACTCTAAATTACGGATCCCGTCCACTGTTAGTGTCCGTGAACATAAATCTCGAAAGAAAGCCCCAACTCTTACAAACGAAAAGTAAACAAGTTAGTACATATATAGTAACATATATAGTAAGAAACTCACGGGAGTACGAAATATACCTCCAATTGCAGAATGGATGTCTTTTGGAAGAAGGTAAGCAAATGCAAATGGAAGAAGACGCTGCATCACAACATGACAATCATGGTTTTTCATTCCAATAAACTTCCCTTCTGTCGGATCCACGCAATTACGTAGGTTAGATGCGTAGCCGTCAGGAAATTTAATATTTTATTTAATCCATTCAAAAAATACTTCCTTCTGACCAGCGTCTAACCGGTATGCAGGCATCGGCAATCTACCGTTAGGCAAAACATGAAGAGATGGCCTAGAACAAATCAATGGCAAGTCTAATCTAGACTTCCAGTTGTCTTTTGTCTTTCCTGGTACATTTAAAATGGTGTTCATGATGTTGTCAAGAAATTCTTTTCAACATGCATGACATCTAGATTATGCCGCAGTAGATGGTCTTTCCAATAAGGCGAATCCCAGAAAATACTTTTCTTGTGCCAATTGTGATATTCCCCACAACCGTCGACGGGGTGATGGCCATTACCCCCACATTCAAGAGTTCGCTCTGCACCAAAATCTCGTAACAGTTCCAATATGCTGAATCCATCTATCTCAGGAGGTGGACCGTGAAACACTTGTAAATTCTTCCTGAAATGTCTTCTAGACCGACGATATGGATAATTTGCCGGTAAAAAACACCTATGGCAATCAAACCATGAAGTCTTCCTTCCGTGCTGCAATTGGAACGCCGAACTATTGTCTTGGTAATAAGGATATGCCAATTTTCCATGCGTTGTCCATCCAGATAACATACCGTATGCGGGAAAATCGCTTATGGTCCACATAAGAACCGCACGCATGTTGAAATTCTGCTAGACTGAAACATCAAATGCCTCAACACCATGCTCCCACAACATCTGCAACTCATAGATCAATGGTTGGAGGACTGTCTTGGATGATCTGGCCCGGGAACTAGAATTGATAGAAACAGGAACTCTCGCCGCATGCACATAGAAGGAGGCAAATTGTAAGGTGTTATGATGACCGGCCACAAAGAATATTTTCGTCCATGCTTTCTTAATGGGTTAAAACCATCAGTGGATAAGCCGATGTATACATTCCGTCGTTCATATGCAAAATCTGGATATACGGATTGAAAGTGTTTCCACGCTTCCGCGTCAGAAGGATGCGTAATATCTCCATGTTGACTATGCTCTGCATGCCATCTCATAGCCTTAGCTGTGCGTTCTGACGATACAGCCTCTTCAACCTCTCCGTTAAGGGTAAATACCACATCCGTTTGAATGGAATCTTCACCATACCACTTGACTCCTGGAACCGTGGTTGGTGGCAAAATTTACATTTATTTCGGTTTTTGTCTTCTCTCCAGTATATCATACACTTGTCGATGCACACATCTATAACCTGGTAGGGCAAACCAAGACCGGCAACAAGTTTTTGGACCTCGTAGTATGATCCGGGGGCCAGATTATCTTCTGGCAAAACATTTTTCACGAACTCGGCGAATGCATCAACACATTCTTCGGACAAATTATAATCAGTCTTCAGGTTCATCAGCCTACTAGCAGAAGATAGCGGTGAATGACCTTCCCTACAACCGCTGTATAGTGGTTGCTTTGATGCGTCTAACATACCAAAAAACCTTCGAGATTCTAAATTAGGTTCTTCAACCCTATCACCCTCATAACCACCCGACTGCAAATTCTCTCTAAGCGCATCGTTAACCATATTACGCGTACTTACCCTAACTTCTACTTCCGTTGTACGTTCTCCTACGCTATCCGGAAAATAAGGTGCATTACTACTAGTACTACCATATTCATAATTGCTTTCTCCATGTAAAAACCAAACCTTATATCCCGGCCTAAATCCATATCTATATAAGTGATTCCAAACAGAATGAACCGGAACACTAATTCTATTACAACAATTAGAACATGGACATTTGATATCCTGACCTTTGTTGGATGCATCTTGATTGCTGGGTAAGTTCATGAACTCGCATATACCTTCAGCGTATGCGGACGTTAATAAGTTCGATCCCATATCCATCATTGGCTCGTCCATCCAAGACCGAAAATATGAACTCATCTCTTATAAATGTTTTGATAATGTGAATTGTGGTTTTTTTGATAATGTGAAGTTTGTTACGATGAACTGAAGAAATGTCGCAGCTTATATAGAACGGATTCCATCGGATTTCCGTCGGAAATCCGTTACAAACCTCCGACATAGAACCCAACCAATCCCGTCAAACCTTGCCGACATCTCTTTCTTACGGAAATCCGTCGGAATTCCGTTACAAACCTCCGACATAGAACCCCACCAATCCCGTCAGCCACCGCAGACGATAGGGTAACCACTCAAGCCTTGCCGACATCTTCCGTCAGAAATCCGTCGGTAAAATGTGACGGATTACCGACGGAATTATCGTGGCCGTCGGAAATCCATCGGTAAAATGTGACGGGATTCCGACAAATTTTTAAATTATTATACATTTTAATTTATTCCAGTATAAATATTTTATATAAACCAGCCATATCGCACAATGTGGTCGGCAAATAAAACAATTACCGTTCATATTTGAGAATCAAAAGACTGTTTATATTAATAATTTATAAAACACCAAAACACCTGGATTAATTTTTATTCCTTAATCCAAAAACTACTACTTCTCGTCCCCACTTCCCGATGGTGTATTCTTTAGAGTACCGTACGCAGTATAACTCTCGTCAGAGTAAGTATCCTCCACATACGACTCTCCGTTAATATTTGAAGTATCTTCATCGCTGTTATTTGGAGGAATACAATTTGCTTTCGTCCAAATAGCATCTATGTTTTCAAGCTTGATGTTGAGGTAAGTGTATCCAGTTCCGACTATAACTTGAACCTACATGAATAGGCAAACATAATGTAATCTATACTTCATATATTTACTTAAATTTTCATATTTAAAACTTACATTACTCAATACAACGACTGAGCCAACTCATATATCAGGGCCAAAATAAGCGTGTAAACACGCTTCTTTTTGAATATATCCGCCAATTCTCCCACGTGGATCCTACATCAATACATAATAATTTCACGTTTCAAGTAACAAAATATATCAATTGAATCATATTCTCAATTATAATAACCAATTACCTTTAAGACAACCATAGCGTCTCCCTCATCAGTACAATCGAACTCATCAATAATTGCAATTACCTACTTAATTTAACAGAACCGATTATGCCAATAACTTTCGTATAAAACCTCTTCAACAATAAACTCATTCTCACCTTCCGAACAATGTCCAAATGATTTAAACAGTTAAGAATAATGTCCAATTCAACAGACAATACCCAATCCCTGGGAGTCTGCATTAACCTTGCTGGAAAAGTATATATAAACATTTTTGTAAAAATAACCTAACAAAAGCAGACTGCATTCGTTTCATGGTATTCAACAAACCTAATATTGTACCTATGTCACGTAGGTGTAAAACTGCGGAAATCCAAGGATCGTCGCTAAATACGGGATCTTCCGACATGCTGAAAAAAACCTTTTGCTTAATTTATTGAATGTGTTTTTCTGTTCTGATGAAATGCAGAAGTTTCCACCCATATATATAATACCGGAGTCCGTCGGAATACCGGTACTCCGTCAGAATACCGTTACTCCGGCGGTACGATGTGACCAATCAAATTGTGCCGACATCGGAATCCGTCAGAAATCCGTCGGAATTACGTTACAAAATTACGACGACTGAGTTCCGTCGGAACACCGTCGGTGAAAGGTGACGGAGTGTGGGAGCCTAAGCTAGCACATTTAGATTTGTAAGGGTTTAGTGAGGAGGTAGAGATTTCTAGGTTAGCTAAGGTCGCAAGAGATTCAAAAAGAGTTTTGTTATTGCTGTGTAAAAGCTTTAGTACAGGATTGTGAATGAAATTGCGCATACCCTTTAGGGTTTGTACAAAGAAACATATATAGGTTCCTAAGTCGGCACAGCCTCCTAAGTCTTCACGGAGTCGGTCACACCAATGAGGCCTTTGTGTCTGGACCGGGCTTCAGGCTATCTCTATGTTGTTGGGCCGAGAATGTGATTAGCGATCGGAGAGAAGACGCTGGGCCAAGACCATGGTCGGCTGCGAGACCGAACCTGTGGTCGGCCACCGGGTCGAGGCCGTGCTCGCTCGCTGGGACGAGGCTGTGGTCGGCCGTGAGACCGAACCTGTGGTCGGCCTCCGGGCCGAGGTCTTGCTCGCTCGCTGTGCCGAAGCTGCGGTCGGCCGAGGTTGTGGTCGGCCGTGAGCCCGAACACGTCTTCTCTCGCTACGTCTTGTATGGTCCTATGCCTTGCCCAAACACCTTCCATGGCTACTTACTTTTCCCCGTGTGAAGACCTAAGTGCTATTCCGCTTAGCCAATTGGGAGTCCGGAGGGTCATTTTCCGTAACCGTTCATCTTTGAATGTTAACGTTGAGTGGGTGAAAACCGACCCCAACATTTAGCCCCCCAGCTCGGTAGTGTTAGAGCTAATAATGCCGAGTTAAAGATGTGTTTAGATATCAGCGTTACCGTTTAAAGACGAGGTGTTCGCCTATCCTTTCTCATAATAGTAGAGAGTGACTTTATGCAAGAGGTTTTAAGACTCTGTAAGTGTTGTGAAGATTTTAAGACTTCTTGCTTTCTTTGCCGAAGCTGCTGCGTTTTCTGCAGAAATGATTTTTTTTTTTTTTCTCGAAGATTTCAAGACTTCGTGTTTCCTATGGAGGTGTTAAGACTCCGTGATGCGATTGCTAACGTTAATGACGTTTCCAGGTAACAGCCAGTCGATTTTTGGAGGGAAGAGTGTTTTTGAATAGAGTCGGGACCCGCTTAGAGAAGAATAAGAAAAGAGATAAGGTTTTGACTTGGGTCCACTCACCTCCCTTCTCTTTCTTCCTTCCTCTTCCCCCCATTTCCTTCTTTCTTTCTCTTCCTCCCATCATTTTCTAGATCTCAAATTTTTTTTTTTTTTTAAAAACTAGCTGTCGCCGCCGCCGACCGCCGACCGGAGCTTCGCCGACCGTGAGCTCGCCACTGTTGCCGACCGTGAGCTCGCCTCCACCGTTCCTTTTTCTCCTTTGGTGAGTTTCCTCCATTCAATTATCTTTCTTTGATTCCCATAGTCTTTAGTTTGAAAACCCAAGCTTTTGAATCTAACTTTAGGAAGAACAAGCTTTGACCATGAGATATTGTTAGGAAGAGATCCCAAATCCCATCGATTCCCATTGTTTCCAAGCTTCAATAGTTGATAGGATTGGCTTTGGATTTGCATAGATTTTTTAGAATCATTCTTTGGGTTATTGTAGATCTTGATAGCGTTATGGATAAGACGAAACCCGGTTTGGTTGACCATGGTGAATTGGAAGTGTCGCCGAATCAAATCGAAGATGTTGCCGTGCTCCCGACTCGGACAGACCCCGTGGTCGCGGTGTTGAGTGAAACCGAACCCGCGGTCGTGTCCTCGAGTGGAACCGAGCCCGTAGTCGCATTTTTGAGCAAACCCGACCCCTCGGTCGCGGCTTCGTGTGGGACCGAGCCCGTGGTCGTGACATTGAGTAGAACAGATCAAGTGGTCGCACCCTTGGGTAGAACCGACCCCGAGGTCGCGACGTTAAGTGGTACCGACCCCGTCGTCGCATCTTTGGGTGGATCCGATCGCACGGTCGCTTCGTCAAGCCGAACCAGGGACAAGGTTACGACTCCATCCTCGCCGGGGATTGTGACGGCATCCTTGGCGGACCATGATAATGCCGGCATCGGAATTCGTCTCCGTAGCAAACTCACCGTTCCACGGGTCTGTCTTGGAGTACCCGATGAGGGTGATGAGGATGTCTTCGACGACTTAGCGGAGGTCGAGGAGGAGAGGAGACCCAGCGGCGATGAGGACTTGATGGCCCGTGGTGGGGGAATTAGACTCTCCTTCCCCCTTAATGATGAAGACCCGAGGCTCTCAGCTGGTGCAGCCGACGCTGCTCTGTCGTCAGATTTCTCCTCTACCTCCTGGTCACTCCCTTCCGATGCTGAGTACGGTGATGATGACACCCTTGCAGAGGTCAACCGGCCTGCGGTGGCCAAAAAGAAGAAGGCGCGACCGAACCCGCCGGGATCCACCCTTTCTGATGAGGATTCGCTACAGCTTCTTCGAGATAGGTGCGAGATTCCGGATGAGATTAGACTGGTTGCTCCCAGTTGCACTTAGCGAGCTGATGCTCCACCCCCGGGGTACTTCACCTTGTACGAAAACTTCTTCGAGCACTGCTTGCTGTGGTTTCCGGTGCCCGGCTTTCTTCTTCGTTTCTTAGAGGCGAATGGTATCTCCCTCGCTTAGATCAACCCCAGGGGTTTGAGGCATATCATCGGCATCTACGTGCTGAGTAGGGAGTGTAATGCGGAGATTAGCACCGAGCAGTTGTCCTGCCTGCTGGAACTCAGGCCTCGTGGCCGCGCCGAGGAGCTTAGGTATCTCGTTTCTCCGGTTCCGGGTCGCATGCTCATTGATGGATTCCCGAGCAAGGACGACCACTTTGAGGACCGATTCTTCTTTGTCAAGATTTCGGAGAAGACCGTCGAAGCGGATTGTATCTCCTTCGTCAGGACAGTCTGGGAGAAGAGAGGTAATTCTATACTTAGAAATATTTTTCGTAGCGTGCTCACGTTTCGTGTTCTAATTTCTAGATTGTTTCTTTGTGCAGTGAAACCAACATCTCAGACAGTCAGCCAGAGTGACGCAGCGGCCATCCACAGCGTTCTTGCCTCCGGGAACTGTGACTGGATGAAGTCTTTTACTCGTCAGAGGATCCAGAAGGCGCTTTCCACCAAGATCTTCCCAGGGAAGGTTCACAGACGGGGTGCTCCCAGGGTTTCGGCCTATCAGCGAGCGGAGAAGGCGAAGGCGGTGTCGACGAGCACCGCGGTCTCAGCGAGGGCGGGCTCGCAGACTCGGGCTCCAACGACCACAGCGCCGAAGACTCCTGCTGGGCCGATCCAGCATTCTCGCACTTCTGATCTTACCCCGGACGAGATCGCGATGCGGCATGAGTAATCTCGGAAGAGAGACCTTAGATCGGAGGGCAAAGCGGGAGGCACTCCTGATGGGGCACCTCCGAAGCGACAGAAGGCGGGCTCTTCTCCTGCCTTTGTTACTGGGCTGACGGGTGATGGTATACCATCCTCTCCGACTCCCGGCTCCATCGGGACGGTTTTAGCGCTGGCGAAAGCCAAAGTTTTCGAGGTTCAGTTTTTTTTTTTTTTTTTTTTTTTTTTTTTTGCTTTTTCTCCTTGTGTTTGTTATTGTTACTTAACCTCTTTTGGTCCTAAAACCATTCCCTTTGTTTGTGCAGCTTTCCACTCAGCTGGACAAAATGGCCCTTTGCTTCGAAGAGGACTCTCTCTCTCGTGATAATGAGCTCAGCGAGGCCAAGAAAGCCAGCGCCGAGCTTGCCGAGAGGAACCGAGCTCTTGAGGATGACGTTGCTACTGTGAAGAAGAGATCGGAGGAGTTAAGTGGAAAGCTGTCAAGAGCATCTTCGAGGCATGTGAAGGACAAGGAGGAGATTGCGTTGCTTAGGAGTAAGCTAGTGGAGGCTGAGGATCTCAGGGACACCAAGATTGAGGAGGTCGTTGCTAAGGCCAAGGATGAGGCAGCTCGTAGCTTTGCTAGCCGGACCAGACAGGTCGCCAGGTTGCTTGGTGGGATCGGGGGGATAGCGATGGACAACATGCTGGACCTTGCTGAAATTGATGCGAACCTGGATTTCATTGAACGTCTCCGCAAGCCTGACGGACCGACTCTGGAAGCCGCGGAGGTGCTCTTGGTTTAGAGGAAGATCCCGATTTATGATGCTCGTGACGTGTTTGACGAGCTTGTCTCTGGCGTGAGGCGAGCCCTAGAGATCTTAGAGGACAACGGTGTGGCTAGTGAGGATGAGGAGGCTGACAAGTGACCGCTCCTCTCCGTTTATGACTTAGTTTATTTTTAGTCTCTTTGTCACTTTTGTTTCTAAGACCTTTGTTGGATCCTAATGACTTTCGGTTGTAGTATTGGATGGTTTGTATCCTTACTGACATTTTGGGTCCTTGCATTGTGGCGAATGCAGGATGACTTTGTAGCTTTTGTATCTTATGATGAACCTTGTTGGTTTTTAGGAGTAATGTACTCGCCTTAGATGCCTTCCTATACTTAGGAGTGCTTTGGGCCGTTATGTGTTTTTGTCAAGTGTTTTTGTCATGTGTTTGCCAACACTGCTGTTGGGCTTTGTGAGTTGGTGCTGCTCTTCTAGACACGTCTGTCCGAGAGCAAGTTCACCCTAAGTTTTACCAGCGTGCATCCTGGGTTTCCGAATGACTCATTCAGGGTACATGCCGAACGGAGGTCATTAGCAGCTGCATTTTACCAACGATGTTTGTTGGATTTCTGAGTGAACACTAGTACATATATAGCGCGCTTTGAATCCGATGTTGGATGTCATTGTGTTCGTATTTCCGCACTATTGCTGTGGCCAGCAGCAATAGATGCGGAACAACTCTACCCGATTGAAGCTTTGATTAGTCCAAGAAGGACAAGCTGTTCTCATGATGAGGTATGTGTCGAGTGTTTGAAGTTTTTTAGTAATGATGTTGTCAAGGAGTGGCGTACGGGTACCCCACTCCCCCCCCCCTTTTAGACGAAAGAAGGAACTGAAGTCATCTAGAGACTGGTGAAAACACTCACTCCCCCCCCCCCCCCCGAAGGCGGAGGAGATCAAGTGAGCTCGTCTGGAAACGAGGCTGATGAAGAGTGGAATCCCCCCCCTTTTGATGGAGGGGGGGGGCAACTGAACCCATCCGAGAACAGGCTGCCTACGTACCCTTTGCAGGGATCAAGTCGCCTCGTAGTTCATTTAGGAGAGAAGACTAGCGATAGTACTGCTTCAAGTGCTTGGCGTTCCAAGAGTGAAGGATTGGAGTGCCGGACATGGTGGCGAGCTCATAGACGCCAGGACGAATGACTGTGGTGATCTTGTATGGGCCTTCCCAGTTAGCTCCGAGCTTGCCGGCGTGTAGTTCTGCTATGTTCTGGACCACCTCACGTAGGACTAAGTCACCTATGCAGAAACGCCTTTCCCTGACTTTGGAGTTGTAATACCTTGAGGCTGCGGTCTGGTAGTTTGTAATCCTGACGAGTGCTTGGTCGCATCATTCATCGAGGAAGTCCAATGCATCAAGCAGCATTGATCGGTTAACTGGTTCATTGTTGGGTAAGAGCTGGCGTCGGACCCCAGGCGAGCAGACTTCGGAAGGGATGACACACTCGGTTCCATAGACAAGGGCGAAAGGAGTCTCGCCTGTTGCTCGACGGGGAGTGGTGCGGTGGGACCATAAAACACCCTCTAGCTCGTCGGCCCAGCGGCCCTTCTTCGCCTCTAAGCGCTTCTTAAGGCCATCAAGGATGGTCTTGTTGATAGCTTCTGCTTGACCATTGCCCTGAGGGTAGCGAGGCGTAGACTTGCTAAGTCTGATAATCCATTTTGCACAGAATGTCTCGAACCGGTTGGATATAAACTGCGAACCGTTGCCCGTAACGATCTCATATGGAACTCCGTGACGACATATGATGTTTCTCCAGACAAAGCTTTCCACCTGGACATCCTTGATTGTAGCATATGCTTCAGCTTCTACCCACTTGGAGAAGTAATCTGTCAAAACAAGAAAGAACTGTTTCTGCTTTGATGGGTGCTATGGTCCAACAATGTCCATGGCCCATCTCATGAATGGGTAAGGCGAAGTGACAAAAGAGAGCCTCTCAGTCGGTTGATGAATTTTTGGAGCGTGTCGCTGGCATTTTTCACACTTGGCTGAAAACTTCATGCAATCGCCAACTATAGTAGGCCAGAAGTGACCATGTCTCTTGATTTTGACCGCAAGCGCTTTGCCTCCGGAATGATTGCCGCAGGATCCACTATGGACTTCTTCCATTATTCGTCTTGCTTCCTTCCCTTCTACACAGGTGAGCATTGGACCGGAGAATCCCCACCTGAAGAGGTTTCCATCAAATAGAACATAGCGAGCTGCTTGCTTTTGTAACTTGCGGGCTGCCCACTTGCAGCGTGCCATCGGCAATGGACTCTCGTATCTCGCCCATCCATAACTTGTCGCAGCCGTATTCTGGCTCTTCGGCGTCTGTGTCCATCAGGATTGCTTCGGGATAATGAGAGCTGCTGACAGGAGAAATATCGGCGACGGGGACGCCATCAACGGGCTCGTCGGCGTCGCGCATGTCAGTGTCTGGGATTTCGAGAGCGTCCGCCATTTCTATGTCTTCATTGGTGTTTTCAGCAAAGGAGTCCGCTTGTTTTGCTGCTTCAGAGCATGTTAAGATGGCGAGCGCCAGGTCTTCTTGAATGCTGGGAAATTCGATGAACTCGACTGGAATGACCCGCTTCAAAGCCGGATCTTCCGGCATGGCAGTGGCGGAGGCAAGGTTGGCCAATGCGTCAGCGTTCATGTTCTCACCTCTGGGAATTCTTGTGAGGGTGAACTCCTGAAATGCGGAGGCAAGGCTCTTCACCATCTTCAGATAAGCCTCCATGCGATCATCCTTTGCGATGTACTCGCCGCTGAACTGACTGGTTACCAGCTGTGAATCGGAGAATGCGTGAACGTGCTCGATCTTTAGTCCTTGGGCGAGCCTCATGCCGGCGACGAGGGCCTCATACTCTGCTTCGTTGTTGGAAGCTTTGAACCCAAGTCGAAATGATTGCTCAAGGACTTCTCCGGTTGGCGATACTAATCGTATCCAAACTCCATAACCATTCTTCGAGGATGAGCCATCCACATACAGCTGCCAAATCCCGGGCTGCACCCCCTCTGAGTCCTTGTCCTTTGGAAGTTCTATGAGGAAATCCGCCAGCACTTGTGACTTGTTGCATGTTCGCCCCCTATACTCGATGTCATACTCGCTGAGCTCTACAGCCCACTTGGCCAACCTGCCAGATTGACTTGGGCTATGTAAAACTGAACGTAGTGGGAAAGTACTAAGGACAATAATTGAATGAGATTGAAAGTAAGGCCTTAGCTTTCTGGATGTCATGAGGACGGACAATGCCAGCTTTTCCAATTGGGGGTATCTTGTCTCAGCGTCTGTGAGCGTTTTGCTTACATAGAAGATAGGTCTCTGCTCGCCTCTTTCCTCCCGCACAAGGACAGCGCTGACAGCTGTTTTTGAGACAGCAATGTAGAGGAAAAGAGGTTCTCCAGTTACTGGCTTAGCAAGAATGGGTGGCATTGCCAGATATTGCTTAAGCTGCTTGAAGGCATCTTCACACTTTTCCGACCATTCAAATTGCTTGTTTCCTCGCAGAGTATTGTAGAAGGGAAGACACTTATCAGTGGAACGTGAAATAAACCGATTGAGTGCAGCCACTCTCCCCGTTAATCTTTGTACTTCACGTTTATTCCTTGGTGAAGCCATCTGGATCAACGCATCGATCTGTTTCGGGTTAGCCTCAATGCCCCGGCGAGTGACCAGGTACCCAAGGAATTCGCCGGAAGTCACGGTAAATCTGCACTTCGCTGCGTTTAGCTTCATGTTGTGGAGATTCAGTTGGCTGAAGCACTCTTCCAGGTGGGCAATGTGGTCCTCTTCCTCGAGCGACTTGACGAGCATATCATCGATGTAGACCTCCATAGTCCTTCCCAACTGGTCTGGAACATCTTGTTCACTAACCTCTGATATGTTGCACCGGCGTTCTTTAGGCCAAAGGGCATCACCTTGTAGCAGTAGATGCCTCGATCTGTGATGAAAGTTGTCTTCTCACGATCTTCGGGGTGCATCAGAATCTGGTTGTAGCCGGAGAAACCGTCCATGAAGCTAAGAAGCTTGTTACCCGCTGTTGCTTCCACCAAGCGGTCAATGTGAGGTAAGGGGAAGCTGTCTTTTGGACAGGCTTTGTTGAGATCCGTGAAGTCGACGCAGACGCGCCACTTCCCATTCTTTTTCTTTACCACGACTGGGTTGGCGAGCCAGTCGGGATACTTGACTTCGGCTATTGACCCAACCCGCAGAAGCCTTTCGACTTTGTCATTAACAGCCTTTGCCCGCTCAGGACCCAACTTCCTTCTTTTTTGCTTGACTGGTTTGAACGTAGAATCCACATTGAGCTTGTGGCTGGCGACTTTGATATCTATCCCAGGCATGTCTTCAGCGGTCCAAGCAAAGGTGTTGACGTTCTTCTGGAGGAACGCCACTAGTTTTGTTCTGAGCACTTTGTCAAGGGTAGCTCCGATCTCGACGCATCTCTCTGGGTGCTGCTCGTCAATGCACACAGAGATCACGGGTTCGCAGGTAGGCCGCTCTTCTTCTGCACGACTGTCTGCGATCTGTAAATGTTGTAAGAGGTTAGCCAGGTCCTTCACCTGATTGGAATTAGCTCTTGCTTTCTTCTGTGGCCCCTGCGAGGTCGAGTCATCCTTCTTTTCTCTGTGAGCTCCTGGGTTCGAGCCCTTGTTTTCTTCACGATTGTGCAGCTTGTGCTCTGCTAAGAAACACACGCGTGAATCCTTCTGGTTGCCAAAGATTGTCCGCACACCGTCAGCGGTCGGGAACTTTAAGCACAAGTGGTATGTTGACGGTACAGCTCGCATCTGACTGAGCCATGGTGTTCCCATGATCAAATTATAGATGGCGGGATGATCGGACACTGTGAAGTTCACCATCTTCTTGACGCCTCCAGCTTGAACGGGTAGGCGAATTGTCCCCATTGTCAAAGTTGTCTCGCCAGAGAAACCCGTTATAGGCTTCGGTTGTCCCCTGACGAGTGATAGGTCGATCTTCATCTTTTCAACCGTTTCTTTGAAGATAACGTCCACCGAACTTCCAGTGTCGATGAGGACTCGAGCAACATTGAAATCGAAGACGGCCAGGTTGATCACCAACAGATCGTTATGCGGATGGTCAATACCCTTGGCATCCTCTTCGTCAAAAGCGATAGGATCACTAGCATGCTTCGTCTTCGGGGATGAAGAGATGTTGGAGCAGACTTCGGCGCTCCTCTGGTAAGCCTCGATCGCAGTTACGTTGTCAGCACAATACTGCGATCCTCCCATGATCATGCTGATGGTGCCTTCCTCGTCCCGGTTCCTGTGAGACGAAGATCCTTTGCTGCTTCTGCTGTTGCTGTCTGACATCTTGATGGTGTTGCGAAACCTAGCTTTCTTGAGTCAGAAATTCTCTGCGTCCCCTTAGTCGGCGCCAAATTGTGGGAGCCTAAGCTAGCACAATTAGATTTGTAAGGGTTTCGTGAGGAGGTAGAGATTTCTAGGTTAGCTAAGGTCGCAAGAGATTGAAAAAGAGTTTTGTTATTGCTGTGTAAAAGCTTTAGTACAGGATTGTGTATGAAATTGCGGATACCCTTTAGGGTTTGTACAAAGAAACATATATAGGTTCCTAAGTCAGCACAGCCTCCTAAGTCTTCACGGAGTCGGTCACACCAATGAGGGCTTCGTGTCTGGACTGGGCTTCAGGCTATCTCTATGTTGTTGGGCCGAGAATGTGATTAGCGATCGGAGAGAAGACGCTGGGCCAAGACCATGGTCGGCTGCGAGACCGAACCTGTGGTCGGCCACCGGGCCGAGGCCGTGCTCGCTCGCTGGACGAGGCTGTGGTCGGCCGTGAGACCGAACCTGTAGTCGGCCTCCGGGCCGAGGTCGTGCTCGCTCGCTGTGTTGAGGCTGCGGTCGGCCGCGAGGCCGAGGTCGTGGTCGGCCGTGAGGCCGAACACGTCTTCTCTTGCTACGTCTTGCGTGGTCCTATGCCTTGCCCAGACACCTTCCATGGCTACTTACTTTTCCCCGTGTGAAGACCTAAGTGCTATTCCGCTTAGCCAATTGGGAGTCCGGAGGGTCATTTTCCGTAACCGTTCGTCTTTGAATGTTAACGTTGAGTGGGTGAAAACCGACCCCAACACGGAGTACCGACAGCGTGCCCGCCGGAAATCCGTCGGTAAATTGTGACGGAATTCCGACGGCCTGGTGTACATCGGACATCTGTCGGAAATCCGTTGGAAATTTCCGACGTATATTCCGTCCGTCGGAATAGTGCCTGTTTTCTTGTAGTGATAGCATATTTGAAATCGAATGTAATAATTTTGGCAATTCCCCCTTGTTTTTTTACGGGCTAAAGCTGAAACTTAAAGTGCGTTTCACACTTGGTTGCTTCTAAATATATGGACACACAACGCACACAAAACATGGCTCTCCAGTCTCCAATGTTCAAATCCACATAAATTGAAATAAATAAACATTATACACAAATAAGAATTGCTGAAAATTCTTGCCTCGAAACATAGTCACCACTCACCACATTCATAATCTAGTTTTGACCTGAATATTCGTGTCAATAAAAAAAAAACATACTATTACAAAAGTTAATTACTCAAAAGTTAACATGTAAACCAAAAAAAGTTAATTACTCAAAATAAAATGGCTTGCGGGTAAAAAAAGTCCATGCCACGACTGCATAAAGAGAGAGACAGAGAGTGTGTATACTGTTTAGTGAAAAAAGTTCAAAACAAAAAAAAGCTGAATGTTTTTGACAAAGATGTAACAGAAAAACAAAACAGACTCACCAATCATTTGAACACAGTAACAAATGGAAAAAAGTAACGCGTGCTATTCACGACATGTTTCGGTCCCTCTCGAGTCTCGAGTCTCTTTTAACTTTTTAACGTGTTAAACAAATTACAAAAAAATCAAAGAACAGTAAAAAACCCCTTAAATAATTCAAAACATCACATGCATACTGTAAATGTACTATGCTTATTGTATAAATGTGAAAATAGATTCCAAATGTGTAAATGTACTATGCGTAGGGTTTTAGAGATTTGATATGTTGATTGTTTATAGTTTTGGTTATTTGATTGTAATTTGTGGTATTGAATATATTCGGATGATTACATGGTATATAGCACTTTCTTGATTTTTGACATTAGTGCACATCATATATATTATCATTATGTCTCCATTCTCAAAAAATATTATCCAATTATTATCAAGCTGAACCGATTCTTCAAATAGTTTTTGAATCATTTGAACTTCAAGTCATGCTTGGTTGACCATTAACTTTTACACATGCATTTGAAAGAAAGATAAATGATTACTCCACTACATTGTAAATATCAAATTAATTGGAGGTAAGTTTGAGTTGATCTTGTTTAGTGGTAGTGTCAAATTCTAAATAACGCATTCTCAAATTAGTTTTGGGTTGGAATTTCCATACGCATAGCTTAAAAAGGGTCATAAGCCAATAGACGAACAAAGAAGAAGAGAATAAAAGTTACAAGTACGTACGATGAAATTGGAGTCCTACTGTTTCCATTATTTGCTAATTTCTTTCTTCTTTCCCAATGTCCAATTTATGTTTTCTTACAAAATGTTTCAGCTCATGACTAAGTAGCAAGGTTAGGTGAAAACCACCAGCCCTATTTTGGCTATCACACTAACATTTCGAATAAGCTATGATGTTATTCGAAACAGTTATAGACCAGGGCCATCAGGCTAGTGACAAGACACAAGAGCCGTGTAGTTACATGTGTTAGTGAAAGCAAAAGATATTTTTATCAATTTTCTATAAAAAAAAAAAAAAAGCGAGACGCTACTAGAGACTAGAGCATGCATGTTTTCTATTTTCATAAAATTTTTAAAAATATATAGCATCTTTGAATATTATTTTATATAGGTCGACGTGTAAATGCGCCTATTAACATCTAGTCAGTAGAGTATATTTTTGAAGATAAATTAGTACTTTTGGTCGTGTGTGTATAAAAATATTTTGTTATACGTGCATATAGAGATAATGTCTTCCTTGCATTTACATTCATGTACTTGGTTGTGGTCCTTGTGGATACTAATACGCTCGACTAACTAAAATATTGGTTGGAAATAACTGATAAACTAAAAACACTCTAGTAGACTTGTAGTCCTTTTAAAAGGAAGAAATATTCATGATAATTCTTTATACGAGGGCAAGTAATCCTTTTGTCGTATAGGAATTCAAATTCTGTAAACATGCTTATATGGAATTTAGCCCGGTTTAGGTAATTTGATTTGGTTTGGTCGTAGAGTTCAAGAGAGCATTAAACAAAACTATAAAATAGAAATACACACATAATTATAAGCATTAGTGGTAGTGAGAAAGAGAGAAATCAATAAAGGTATTTTTTTTAAAAATGGGACCAAAGGAATCATAACCTCTCATGCCACTAAACCACGAGCTAATTGATGTTGTTTCTTTTGTGGGTCTTTTCGCTATTACTCTCCACTATTCGGCTCTTTCTATTTATTATCAAATAAAATCTACAAAATCTACTCTTTAGTAATCAATAGTGTGAATTATTATAATGAAGAAATCACACTATAGGTGATAAGAATGCAATATATTAATTTGTAATGAAAAAAGTTCTAAGAATAATTCTTTCCACTATAAACTATTCTTCTTAGAGAAATAGTCTCTTGTGCAATGGAATGGTAGCTACTAGCTGGAGAGACTGGAGTACTAACATACACATATAGTATTTTATTGTGAACATTAGTTATATATCTACCAAATTATCGTTGAAATTTAATGTTATGCAAAGGTGGATATCAAATATTGAAGCTAATATTCTGTTTACTTATTTAAAATCTACATAGTAATTTGGTGGGAGATGGCGATGCAATGATGAAAAGGATGGAGTGTGTGACTTGGAACATGATATAAAGGCTATATTTATGGCATATAATACGATACTAAACTAATGAAAATCACATAAAAATGTAAAAAGAAGTGAGCAACATTATGGTTACACCATAAAGTTTGTTATTGTAATTTGTAAAGTGACATCTCTCTGTTCATTCCTCCACGCCTCTGCCTCGACAGTGAACCTTGGATCAAACAATTTCAAGTTTTACAAAAAAAAACCCATTTCATATGTGATGCATTAAATTGGGTCCCATTTACTTTGACCATACACCATACTAAATGAATTATAGTACTCTAGGCTTTGGTTTGCAATAATTCCTCCCACAATTCCAAACTTAATGTGATCATAGACTAGAATTTTTAGTATATTTGTTTTCACTAGTGTGGTCACCCTATCACTAACCATATTTAAAGTGATTTAGTATAGTGTTTGATTAATTTGTAAGACATTATTACATATTTACACGTAAGTGTTTTATATATAGCTATAAATTTCTACACCATAGATATACTATATTACATAGTTTTTTTCTTCACTCTCAGAAATTCTTTCTTTTAGCTTTGATAGTAATGAATCCTCACTGAATTATGGTAAAATTGCAAAATCATGGGATAAAACAAAGATATACGGACTAAATCAAACTTATGAAAATCATCATTCCACAAAACAATAATATTTGATCATTTAACCAAAACAAAAAGCATACTTATATATATATAAAAAAACTGATGTAGATGTTAGTCTTACAAATCACAAATGATATAAAATTATAAGCACCAATGATGATGATACAACACAATAAAATAAACAAATAAAAAAGCAGCTTTTTCTTTTCTCTCAAAAAAGTCCTTTTTCATTTCTCTTCCTCTGCTTTAGCATCACCCCCAAAAAAGCAAAGTCTTTATCATCTAAATTTCTTCACTTGCTTACTTCCATTCAAACACACTCCAAAAAAACCTCCCTCCAAATGACCCATTCACCAACCCGGATCCGAACCCGGATCCAAATCTCCTCCTTCTTCTTCCTCCTCTTTACACATCTCTCTTCCTCCAACCAAACCTCACTTAAAACCGACTCATTATCACTCCTCTCTTTCAAATCAATGATCCAAGATGATCCAAACAACATTCTCTCAAACTGGAACCCTAGAAAATCCCCTTGTCAATTCTCCGGCGTAACTTGTCTCGCCGGAAGAGTCACCGATATTAATCTCTCCGGTAGTGGTCTCTCCGGAACCGTCTCCTTCAATGCATTCACCAATCTTGATTCTCTTTCTATTCTTAAACTTTCTGAAAATTTCTTTGTCCTAAACTCAACCTCACTTCTCCTTCTTCCTAAATCCCTAACCGAAATCGAACTCTCTTCTTCCGGTTTAATCGGAATCCTCCCGGAAAATTTCTTCTCAAAATACTCAAATCTCATTTCAATCACTCTCTCTTATAATAACTTCACCGGAAAGTTACCTAATGATCTTTTCTTGGAAAGCAAGAAACTACAAACTCTAGATCTTTCTTACAACAACATAACCGGTTTCATCTCCGGTTTAACCATTCCTCTGTTTTCTTGCGTCTCCTTAGCGAATCTCGACTTCTCTGGGAACAGTATCTCCGGCGATATCCCCGATTCGCTTACGAACTGCACAAACCTCAAAAGCTTGAATCTTTCTTACAATAACTTCGATGGACAGATTCCGAAATCGTTCGGCGAGCTAAAAACTTTACAAAGTTTGGATCTTTCGCATAATCGACTCACCGGTTGGATCCCATCGGAGATCGGAGATACTTGCCGGACTTTACAAAACCTCCGGATTTCAAACAACAACATAACCGGAGTAATCCCTGATTCGTTGTCTTCTTGTTCTTGGCTTCAGATTCTTGATCTTTCCAACAACAACATCTCCGGTCCGTTTCCGAACAAGATCCTCAAGAACTTTGGATCGCTTCAAATCTTGCTTTTAAGTAATAATTTGATCTCCGGCGAGTTTCCGTCTTCGATTTCAGCTTGTAAGAGCTTAAGAATCGCCGATTTTAGCTCGAATCGATTCTCCGGCGTGATTCCGCCGGATTTATGTCCCGGAGCAAGTTCTTTAGAAGAGTTAAGACTACCGGATAATCTAGTCACCGGAGAGATTCCTCCGACGATATCTCAATGTACCGAGCTTCGTACTATTGATCTTAGTTTGAATTATCTCAACGGTACAATCCCACCGGAGATCGGAAATCTTCGAAAACTCGAGCAATTTATAGCTTGGTACAACAATCTCGCCGGAAAAATCCCGCCGGAGATCGGAAAACTACAAAACCTCAAGGATTTGATACTCAACAACAATCAACTAACCGGAGAAATCCCACAAGAGTTTTTCAATTGTAGTAACATTGAATGGATTTCTTTCACAAGTAACCGGTTAACCGGTCAAGTCCCTCGAGATTTCGGTATTCTTTCTCGGTTAGCGGTTCTTCAGCTCGGTAACAACAACTTCACCGGAGAAGTACCTTCGGAGTTAGGCAAATGCACAACATTAGTATGGCTTGATCTCAACACAAATCACTTAACCGGTGAAATTCCACCTCGGTTAGGTCGTCAACCCGGTTCAAAAGCTCTTTCCGGTTTACTCTCTGGCAATACAATGGCTTTTGTAAGAAACGTTGGAAACTCATGTAAAGGTGTTGGCGGTTTGGTTGAATTCGCGGGAATTAGACCAGAGCGGCTTCTTCAGATTCCGTCTCTTAAAAGTTGCGATTTTACGAGAATGTATTCCGGTCCGATTTTGAGTCTTTTTACAAGATATCAAACTATTGAGTATCTTGATCTTTCTTATAATCAACTTCGAGGCAAGATTCCTGATGAAATCGGTGAAATGATCGCGCTACAAGTCCTCGAGCTTTCGCATAATCAACTCTCCGGCGAGATTCCGGTTACCATCGGTCAGCTAAAGAATCTCGGCGTTTTCGATGCGTCGGATAATCGGTTACAAGGTCAAATCCCGGAGTCTTTCTCGAATTTGTCTTTCTTGGTGCAGATTGATTTGTCGAATAATGAGTTAACCGGTCCAATTCCTCAAAGAGGTCAGCTTAGTACTCTTCCGGCGAGTCAGTACGGGAATAATCCAGGACTTTGCGGAGTTCCGTTACCGGAATGTAAAAACGGAAACAATCAGCTTCCCGCGGGACCAGAGGAAGGGAAACGTGATAAACACGGAAGGACGGCGGCTTCTTGGGCGAATAGTATTGTTTTGGGAGTGTTGATTTCCGCCGCATCGGTTTGTATTTTGATCGTTTGGGCGATTGCGGTTCGTGCGAGGAAGCGAGACGCGGAAGATGCGAAGATGCTTCACAGTTTACAAGCGGTTAATTCCGCCACGACTTGGAAAATCGAAAAGGAGAAAGAGCCGTTAAGTATAAACGTAGCAACGTTTCAACGACAGCTAAGGAAGCTTAAGTTTTCGCAGCTTATCGAGGCGACAAACGGATTCTCGGCCGCGAGTATGATCGGACATGGTGGATTCGGGGAGGTTTTCAAAGCGACGCTTAAAGACGGATCTTCCGTGGCGATCAAGAAACTGATTAGGTTAAGTTGTCAAGGGGATAGAGAGTTTATGGCGGAAATGGAAACCCTAGGGAAGATCAAACACCGAAACCTCGTACCGCTATTAGGATATTGTAAAATCGGGGAAGAGAGATTGCTCGTTTACAAGTTTATGCAATACGGAAGCCTCGAGGAAGTCCTTCACGGGTCGAGAACGGGCGAAAAACGGAGGATTTTAAATTGGGAAGAACGGAAAAAGATTGCGAAAGGAGCCGCGAAAGGGCTTTGCTTTTTGCATCATAATTGCATCCCTCATATAATTCACCGCGATATGAAATCGAGCAACGTACTTCTCGATCACGAAATGGAAGCTAGAGTGTCCGATTTCGGAATGGCCAGGCTGATCAGCGCGTTAGATACGCATTTAAGCGTAAGTACCTTGGCGGGCACGCCAGGTTACGTTCCTCCCGAGTATTACCAGAGTTTTCGGTGTACATCGAAAGGCGACGTGTACTCGATCGGAGTCGTGATGCTCGAGATTTTGAGCGGGAAAAGACCGACGGATAAAGATGAGTTTGGTGATACGAATTTGGTTGGTTGGTCGAAGATGAAAGCAAGAGAAGGGAAACATATGGAAGTGATTGATGAGGAGCTTTTGAGTGTTAAAGAAGATTCGAAGACTCTGAGTGAAAAAGAAGGTTTTGGTGGAGTGTGTGTGAAAGAAATGTTGAGATATTTGGAGATAGCGTTACGGTGTGTTGATGATTTTCCATCGAAGAGACCTAATATGTTGCAAGTTATTGCTTCGTTGAGAGAGCTTCGTGGGAGTGAAAATAATAGTCAAAGTCACAGTACTAGCTCGTAAATGATCTGTTTCTTTTTGGACTTTTGAATTTATCTTCTTTTTATTTCATGTGAGAAATGTACGTGTGAATCAATTATATTAAATGTTATTCTGTCTTGTATAAAACATTTTTGTTTTTGGGGGGAATTAATCTGCAGGAATGATTAATTAGAGTTGGTAATAATCTTTTCTTCTTGATCTTTAATTCTTAAACACACGAAAGTAAACTATTTGAATCACATGGAGATTAAAAAAAAAAAAAGTCATTTAGAAGCATTGGCCCATGATAGTTTTTTCCTACAGGCGTTCTCATGGAGAACCATTTGGATCGTGGAGAATTTTGTTTTTTAAAAAGCCACACATTTAGAAGCATTAGGCCCATGATGCCTTTGTTCCTTCAATTCATTAGAGACACAATGAAATCTAATTGGATATATTTAATTAATAAATTAAAATTAAACTTTAGACTCATAGATCCAAAAATAAGATTAAGTATCTTATTTATGATTTTTTTGAAACATTAGATCCAAATGTGGCTAAAATGACTTTAATATAATTAAATTTAATTAAAATTGATTATAGACACTCTTCAATAAGGGTTATTTTGTTAAATAACAAACAAAAAAATTATATGTCAAAAACTAACTAAAAACCCTAGATCAAATGGCTAGGATGATGCCACATATGAAGCTTTTGGTTAGTTTTTGAAATATAATTTTTTTGTTGGTTGGTAGGCCTAATTTCCCCTTCAATAATGTCTTAGTGAACATGCTCAGGGTACATCATACATGTCTTGGGGAAAAAAACTTTGCGTGTAGATTATTAAAAACATATGAAAAAAAATGCATCTATACTGTAATAAGATCCATACACGAGCAAGAGATCAGAGAAAAATATAATATCTTAGTAGAATTCACGTGTGACAAGACATTTCGAAGGGGATAGGTGGGTCCCCAAATCTAAGGGTAGTAAAGTAATTTGACAGAACTGTACTAAAGGATGTTGCAGGCGCGGGGTATATTTGTCTCTGCGAACCCATACTGCATTGCCTTTACATGACTCAAATAGTTTCACTTTTTCCTCAGTAAGTAAAATAAAAAACAAATAAAAACAATAATTTTGTCTTACTTTGCTTTTTTCACTGTTAATTTTTTTTAACTTTTTGAAAGAAAATACCTTTTCTGCAAAGAAACTCCTTTCACGGTAACTTGATATGATTTATATATTTTAGAGAAAATCCTCACAAATCATCAAAAGAATATTTGAAGTGTTTTTTTTTTGTTTTTATATGTCACAATTTGAATTTTGTTTCTTTTAGCTAACAATGCATGTTTCCTTTCCTGTCTCTGACACTTTTTTTCTCACAGCCTTATCTCTTTTCTGTGTGAAACAAATTTTGGTCTTATTACTACTAACTTAAATTGCTTCGAACATAATATCTACGGAAATTTGTTATTTTTTAAAATGAAGCCTTGGTTCTTTTGGAAAATAAATGTCAAGACTGTTGAATTGTCACATCGTATAAATTGGTGAAGAATAAATGAAAGCAACCATTTAGATTGGTGGATCCTGATGCATAACAATACTTCTCAAGGGTTAAAACTATATATTATACAAACTTTTAGGTTAAAATGAATGCATATGATTTGTAGCCGTAATGTTTTATTGTATTGCATGTTGCATGTCTTATTTGACATAAAAATATATTTTAAAGTGATTGAATTATTAGAGAAAACAATGAAAAGTAGCTAAATGGAAAACAACAAAGAACAAAGTGCGACATGCATGGGCAAACATTATCTGAGTACACATATACAATACATAAAGGAATTAAGTCGAACAATTTTTGAAGGTTTAAATATATTTGGAATTAAATAAGAAGGAAAATGACAAAATTAAATTTGCTAGACCAAGTATAAGAACAAAACTGAAAAAGGCAATAAAATAAAATATATATGCCTCAGGTTTCAGTGCAAAACACAGATATAACAAGAGGGTCCATCAATAATTCAATAGAATTGAGCAAGACTTAATATTAACTTACACATATTTAAGCTAATAAAGACAAACCTGATCGGCTTCATCTAAAATAATTAAATTATATTAATACAAACCAAATATAAAAATTTCTATGATATATGCATGAAATATGAATGTAACTAATCCAGACTTTGATTGAACAAACTAGATATGAAAATTTCAATTTTAATTTCAGTAAAAAAAATATCATTATAAGAAAGACAGATTTTATAAACTGAACCTAACCATAAACAAAATGTTCGGCTCAAACTAAATTTCCCTAAATATATAACAAACTAAATTTGGTTTTTTTGGTATAAAAACCCCAAAATAATTAATTTAGAATATGGTAGTAAGCAAACGAGAATAAGAAGACGTAAATACCCATGAGACAAGGATGTCGACTCATACATCCCATCAAAGAAGTGAAGGATATTATTGTCATGATACAAATTTAAGCATACGATTGTTCCTTTGTGGGAAGTATGAGGCTATCCCATGTGATCATAGATTTCAAGCTAAGCCATTTCCAAATCCAAACAACGTCTATACGAAAACTTATATTAAAACCCAATAATTGTATATTAGCATTAGTTCTTTAATATTTTGATAAGTAGCTTTGGTTTCATTTTTTTTTATATTTGACAAAGAAAATATTTAGTACTTTAATGAACCATACAATTGTTATGCATATCATAGAAGTTCAATAACCATATTTGAATGTAAACTCTTAATCATCCCATCATGGCCCAAATATATGTTTTCATAGCTTTAATTGGTATATTAAGAAAATATGGAAATTTCGTTTGTACATGTTACTTAGGATATAATCCATAACAATTAACAAGTGTTGACATGGGATAAATATTTCTATATATATCCATATATAGCAAATAAACAAGACGCCGACTCGAATATATTTATAACAAGACTAAAACCCGAGTGATTTATGCATTTGGATATTTTCACATCTAACAAAAGAATTTCGAATAGAATAAATAACAAAAAAATAGAACTGACTTAAATTATAAAAGTTCCTTCAGGTTGAAAGAAGGTAAGCATATGAAAATTTGGGGAAGAGAAGCAAATATGCACATGCTCTTCTTAGAGATAAAAAGCTAAACCTTTGTTTACGCTAATTCCTTTTCGTGTTGCACGTTCTATTGTTCTTCCTTTTATTGTTTTAATTGTTTCTAAATCACTTTTGAATTAAAAAATTATACTTTCTCCGTTTCCAAAAGATTGATGTTGTAGAATTTTCACAACTATTAAGAAAACACATTAATTCTTAGTTATAAATGTCTTGTTTTTTGTACTAAACAATTTTCTATGACTCTAAACCAATAGTGATTCAATAAAACCAATTAATGTGTCTTAGAATTTACAATTTATCATTATTTTTCATTAAAAATGTATTGAGAATGTAAAAAATCAATCTTTTTGAAATATTTGTTTTTCCTACAACATCAATCTTTTGGGAACGGAGGGAGTAATTGTTTATAACTTAAAACCTAACACAAACTTAGTATTATAGATGATCCAATCATAATTTACTTGTCTTGGTGTATAATATAAAGCATTATAATTTATAGTGTTAATGTTCGCTAGTTACATGCATTTAGATATAATAGACACACATAATACACTAATATACATATAGACAAATCGAATCGTACATACATATAACATTTTCCATCCTATTATACTCATGGCTAGACATTATAACATACTATATTGTTTCACATTCACGAGTTTATGACATGAACCATCGTCAAACATATTTATAAAATACATGCATGCACTATATTACACACATGTGCTTGGCCATTGGTTTAGAGAAAGCCTCTACCTTTCTTTCTGTGACAAACATAGCTGCAGCATCTGCATACCTCTCTGCGTGTTGACACAAATGATGAAAACAAGAGAGAGAGAGGTCACTTTCAATGCAATTGAGTGCACTTTAAATGCAAAAAAAGGCCATGATTTTCAGTGCCATAGAGTTGAAACGGAGTAACGAGCAGGCATTTGTCACTCTCTTATTTACTTAACCCACTTCTTTTAGTTCTTCTCAGACAAACATTCATGTCATTTCTTATTTATATCTTCAAGTCCTCTCATTAATAAAAGTCCTAATTCCTTTCCGAGTTATTTCTCTAGTACCTCTCTATACCAAAAATATGAATTTCTTATTTTGAAGGATTAAAGAAAAAGTTCTCCCCAAACCACAAAATGATACTTCTTATGTTCCAAAATATAAGTTGTTTTGAATGTTTTTTTTTCTTCAAAATATAAGTTGTTTTGAGAATCATAAGTATTTTTCATCTTTATTGAATATTGTGTGACCAATAATATTATGTAGTCTTTTAGGTTTGATTAAATTATATTTCTTATGTATATTAAATGATATTTTTTATAAGAAAAAATGGTTTCTTAATCTTTGTATTTTTAGGTAAAACAACTTATATTTTGGAACGGAGGGAGTACATATGGAAGGCAAGAAACGACAAGATTTTTAATGGAAATGATATATCAGCTTCAATTACACTTCAAGTTGCTCAATTAAAAGAAAAAAGTTGGAGAGGCGTGAATTTGGCTGAAGAAGACGAAGAAGAGGACGGAAACCCCACCCATATTGAAGATAGCATCCAATTGGAGCATCCACATATCCCGATCTATCAAGTGGAAGCATCTTGGACAGATCATGGACCTACTAGCGGTCTCGGATAGTGCATCACCGATACATCAGGGACGACGCACACCGGCAAGTAAGGATGTCGCATGGACTCCTCTGGACAATGAAGTGCCTAATTCAGAGACGTTTATCTATGGTCCGACTTGAGACCGACTGCTCAGACCTATTGAAGATGATTGATGACCCAATGGATTGACCAGTTTTTCAGACTGAGGTATATCACTTTACCGAACTTAGAGCTATATTGACTACTTTTTATTTATCTTATGTACCTCGAGCTTGTAATGTTCGTGTTGATGCCTTTGCAAAAGTGGCACGAACACGTAACCATATCTTTTCTCATTTAGATCCCAATAAATGGGTGGAAAATATCCATTTTGTGATGCCTTCTATCAACCAAATATGATTTAATATATGAAGTTAGTTGATAAAAAATAAATAATAATAAAAGTCCCAATTTTTGCATCGAAATTGGTCCGAAAAGATGTACAAAAATCAAACCCACCTCGGATTTTAGATTTTCTAGTGCTTCTTCAATCTCTTACGCAAAAGATTGTCTTCTTTTTATTTATTTTTATTTTGATACTCTAATTTCCTATATGAACTTGGCTCAATCAAACACTTTCTCTTTCATGTATCGACATTCATTTATTACGTATGTTCATACATCATAGACCTGTCCAATCTAAAAAATGTTTGGTTGGATATATGAATCATCACAAAATATTAATTAAGAAATTTCAAATGTATGTATTATATCAAATCAAATGGTTTTTAAACGTACTATTTTTTGTATGGCTTTCCGTTCATACATCTTTCAGTGTCAAAAATAAACTTTCGAATTTCAGTATATACCTATTTAAAGCATATTGTCTCTTCTAAACGTAATGTGGTACTCGATTGGTTTCAAAATTTATAGTATTGAACTAATCACGCTTAGATAATGCACCACAACCTGATGAGTGCCTTTTTATTTAATATAGTATAGAAATAGTCCAAGAATATGTATTTTTCCTATACAAAGTTGTGTTGTTTTTCTGATTGGTGGTGGTAAATAAATTCAGGAATATATGTAAAAATTATAAGAAGACAATAAATGAGTAGCTAGAAAAATTGCTAAAAGTTGTAATAACAACAAGTGAAATGGGTGGGACTGTTTTATCATGATTATAGATCAACACTTTTTGTCCGAATCTAACGAAAGATGAAACGATGTTTGTTTATGTACCTCGTTATAAGTGTAACGGTCACGGACCAAAACGACATCATAATATATATAGTACGTTTCCTCCCATCACTCCATATATTAACTCGTCCCAAGCAATTATAGCTTACCCACTTTGTGTATTAAATTTACATGAACTTTTTCAAACCTAACAACCATTATTGTCGACGTTTGATTTTCGTAATATGTTACATACATGTATTGGCTCGATCCGTATAATGTTTTGAAAATTAATCAAAATTCGTGAAATATATTGCACATAACTTCTTAACACTTTCACCCAAAAAAAAATACTTTTAAGGTTTTGTTTTTATATTGACATCGTTATAGGAAAATATCTATAGATTTAATTCAGGGAAGTTTTAATTTGACTGAAAAATTAACAATTATAGTAACCATCACATATTACATGGTAGTAGTTGAAAAAATTAACACAACCGGATGATTAATACACAAGAATACAACAAAGAAAACTTTAATTTAAATATTTTTCGTTTTACTTCAAATCCATTTTCAAGCTCTATGGTCACTCTCCGTCGGTATTAGCTGAGGACATGTAACTCACCGCAAGAGACGTTTCGTCAGCCGCAGCCGCCTGAACCCCAACCGCTTGAAACTGTCCTTTACAAGTTTGACAAGTGACTTGCATAATCGTTGAGCTTATCTTCTTAATAGATTGTTCTTTCAAAAGCTTAGCTCTCTCTAGCTCGGCCTGTGCTTGTTGTCTAATCCTCTTCGCATTCGCAAACTCATTTTCCGCTATCTCTCTTTGCCTTTTAGCTTCTCTTTTAGCTTCCTCTGCGTAAGTTTTCTCCTTCATTGCTGTCTTCATGATTTGCTCGCTCGCCATAATCTCTTTTATACGATCAAAATTGTTGTAGTGATGATATGATGACGATGATGGTGCAATGGATAGGTTTAAGTTTGTAGTATCATGATGATGATGAAATGTTTCTTTAGCGTTTTCTTGTTGTTTTTCTTTATTAGGGTTTCGATTCGGTGTTAATGGAAGAAGTTGGAGTTCGAGGTTGAGATTGTTTGATGTGTGAGTGAGAATCGGAGGTGAGATCATTCTTCGATGAATTGGTCTGCCTTCTAGAGGTAGAGGAGTTGCAGCACCGTAATTTGTTTCGCTAGATGGAGTGCTCGCGGTTGAGGCGGTTCTAGAGGAACATGCGGGGGCGGTGGAGGCGTTTTGTGGCGGTAGAGGCGGTTCACGGTGAACTTTCCGTACGGAGCAGTTATCTTGATGTTCAATAAAACTCTCCACCCTAAAAAAAACGAAAACCAATCAATTAAATAACCTTTATGTGATGTAATGTAGGGTTATGAAGTGACAAAAGTGAATAATATATTATTGGCTTAATAATTTAATATTAAGTTAGTTTCTATGTTTAAAAATCGTTTAATATGAGTTTTAGGTCCACTAAAAAGCCTATAAAAGTAATATTTCTCAAGAAACTAGGGTCAATGTCATTAATCTAATTAACTACTAATTCAGTATCTTTTTATGTCACAAAAACCAAACAAAATAGTCAACAGATATATTAGAATACTGTGATGCATACATATCAATACACAGAATTAGTAAAAATCATTAGGGATGGTCAAATCAGATAGTACAACTAGAACAATCAATATTCATTTTCGGTCAATAGAGGAAATTTCTATTTTTGTTTTGCAATTATATGATCTCCTAAAAATACAAAACAAACAAGCTAAATACAGTGAAAACTCTATAAATTAATAATATTGGGACTACGGTATTTTATTAATTTATAGAGTTATTAATTTACCGAAAATGAAAACTTTTCATAATTTTTTTAAAATAATTTTTATTTTGAAAATTTTAATTCATATTATACTATATTTTTATGAAATTAGTTTATTCTCTTTGTTTGTTTATACTATATCAAAAATGATAGAGTTATAAACAAATTTCAGTCCTAAAAAGAAAAACAAACAACACTAAAATGATATATAAATATATTTTAGTTATGTTTATATAGTATATATTAATTTATGATATTATTGGGACCATATATTTACATAGGATTTCTAAAAAAATTATTATCTTATTATCTTATCGAATTATGTTATATTTTACACCGGCCCGACTCGGGACCGACCAAATTAATTAATTTAGAGAGTTTATTAATTTATCGAGTATTAATTTATAGAGTTTCTACTGTACTTGCATATAGAGCAAAAAATTAAAACCTATCAAATTCGTCCAAAAGTTTTTGCATCTTTCAATAATACTTATAATTGTATAAAAATGGTCAAATGAACAAAAAAAGATTGGAATCTTTCTGATTAATTAATCAAATTAAAGTTGAGAGGAACAAGAATTTAAACCTGGAAAAGACACGACCACAGTCACAAGAATGTCCTCTAGTGCCACAAGTTTTGAGATGAGCTTTGTAATCTGATTGAACAGCATAGCCTTTCGAGCATCTCTGACAAACCCATTGTTTATGGTTACTATGTTTTCTTCTGAAATGTTTCTTGATTCCAACAAGATCTCCAAGAGCATGACAAGGATCATGGTGAAGACAAGTTGGTTCAGGGCAAACATAGACTCGTTTCTTCACTTCTATGTTATTGTCTCTTTTTAGAAGCTTCCATGGAACTTTGTGACGTCTTCGATGCATTTGGAGATTTTGATCTCTTTGAAACCCTTGGTTACAGATCTCACATATGTATCTGTCTGATTCAAGAAGTGTTCTTGGTGATAAAGATACAACTTCTGCATCTGGATCTGAACAGAAGATAAAAATCCCATTACAACTCATATCTTTGGTTTCCATAAACATCAATAAAGTTGATATCTTCTTTTTTAAAACTTTTTTGAATAAAGTTGAGATAATATATATTGGAAACCCATCTTAATACCCATAACCCTGAAAATGGTGATAAGAAGAAAAAAGCCGTTAAAATCAAACCCATAAAAATCATGTGTTTGATCAAAAAAATGTGATTTTTAATGGGGTTTGAGAGAAGAACCCATAAACTTGGAATGGTAATAAGAAAAAAAAAGGAAAAAAAAAGATTGTCACTCAAAAAACAAACGTATATATAAAAAAAAAAAAACTAGTCCTTGATTAAACATTAACAAAAAAAAAATGAGTGGTTTAAGAGAAAAACCAAGGAAACCCAATAATATACATAAGTTGAAATTGGTTATAGGGAAATAAAAACAAGAAAAATAGATTGAATTTTTTTTATAAAATTTAAATTTTAGTGTAGTGGGTCGCCTTTATTATTACCTGGTGTACCTGCAGGTCTTCTTTTCCTCTTCTGAGTGGATGTGTTTGTGGTGGTGACCCCATTTTCTGAAGAAGAGAGAAAAAGATCAGAAGATGGAGAAGAAACCACACAACATTTGTTTGTGTTCTTGTTTCCAGTAGTAGCATCCAACATCACTATTGCTCCTTTTGTTCTCATCATCAATTACTACTCTCTTTTTTTTACTTTCTTCTATTTGGATTCCTATAGATTGATTTGATGAAACAACTAGACCCAAAAAAGAAGAATTTTTTTTCTTCAAGATAGTGGAATTTTCAGGTTTTACAAAGAATAGGAAGAAGGAGAGTAATAAGAGAGAGAGAGAGAGAGAGAGAGAGAGAGAGAGAGAGAGAGAGAGAGAGAGAGAGAGAGAGAGAGAGAGAGAGAGAAATTGAGGGCGAAAGGTTGTTTTAAGCTTTTTGCAACAAAAGCTTTTCAAAACTTTTTTCTTAGGCTCTTTCAAAGTTCTCTCTTATGTTAATGTGATGATGAAAGTTTTTTTGTGTGTGTCTCTCTCTAGGACTCTCTTTGCTATTTTGACTCTTCATTAACCTATTTTTCTCTCTCTCATACACTTGAGATGTTTAGAGCAAGTAAGAGGGTCTTTGATGCCTATACTGCCTCTTGCTTATAAGGGCATGTACATTGGTAACCCTGCGGGGTCTTAAGGCCATATGAAATTATTAAAACACACACTCTCTTTTCTTTTTACTCAACTTTATAACTTCTCTTTCATCCTTTTACTCAACTTTTATTAATTTTATATTTAAACACTTTCTCTTCCTTTTAAAAACACTCTCCAAAAGATCTCAATTAACCCACTCTCTCTTCCTTTTAAACACTCTCTACTCTCTTTACTCAAATTTTTATTAATTTTATATTTCAATATACCCCACAAAAACACTCTCTTTCTTTCTTTTATAACCATTTTAATAATTTTATATTATAAAAACACTCACTTTAGATCCCTTGGGGGTTACCAATGTATATGCTCTAAAGCTCATTGCACTGTTCTATCATTACATATAATCTATATATTTATTATATACACTCTTGGAGCGAGAGAGAGAGAGAGGTGTGGTTATTTAATTAGATTTAGATTTAGATTTTTCTTTTTTGTTATTTTGTATTTATATTTTAGACTTTGTTTCTTAGAGTATGTTGCATATATGGATTTTTTTGGCTTGGACCCATATCTTGTCTTCATTAATGAATTTGTCTGATTTTCTTGAACCTTCGAAAATATGTTTTAATATAATTTTAAACATTTGTTTTTATATTTGTGATTATCTACATGAGCTTTCTATAACTATTGACATCATACGTCCACATGTAAGGCTTATAAAGATAATAACTAGATCTTTGTATGGAATTTATATCTCCATTTGTTGATTAAGTGAAATTTTTCTATTTAGATCCAAATTCGAATTTTGGATATTTGCTAATTAGGATTAAATATTCATATGGTGCTCACTCTTAAATGATGTGATAATTAAGTAATTAAATAACAAGCTTAACATAACTATAATTAACTTTATGACTGTCACTCTCAAGTACTATAAATAGTGTGGTTATACATCACTAATATACATCTTGCGTTCCATTATTGTTTTTTTTTCGTCAAAAAAAAAAATTGTTTTTTTTTTTTTGAGAAACGCGTTCCATTATTGTTAAAGCAAGCCAATAACATATAGACAATTTTAGTAATTTTTTCATGGTAAACTATATACGAATGTCATCATGTTTCTAAGGTTGGTCCACATCTACATGTTAAGATTCTTATCGAATTACACTTGGAAACAAAGAAGAGAAGAAAAGGTATATGGTTCTTGTGAATAATCCAAGGATATAATTGCATAATTGCATTAAATACCAAATTCTTTAAGTTTACAATAATGCAGACAAACTATTATTTTTTCTATTTGGCTTATATAGTGGGTGTACTACTAGTGTGCCCATATGATACAGTTCAGTGAAAAGAAATTTTTTTATTTATTTAATTTTATAAAACTATGTAGGAAAAGACAGAGATAAGCCAAAAATACATGCGTAATTATTCTTGTTTTACATTGCGTAGAAAAATAATTCAGTGGAAGAGTAAATGTGTGAGAGTGTAATGAAATAATAAACAAATTCATATTTGATTTCCATTTATGAAAAAAAAATAAAAATCGATCCCGCACGTGACCTTACGTGACCTTACGTATTACTCACGTGATCTTTTTTCCCTCCACTCTCCACTGTCGTTTCCTTTTAGGCTTTTGTCTTTCTTTAGAGTCATTCCTTAGGAAGGTTTCATTATCAGATCTAAAAATGAGGAACAAAAAACAAGGTTCTACAATGAAACTCAAATGAACTATATCTAGATAATTAGTAAATCAAGAATTTAATTTTTGACTAAATAGTTTTTGTTTTGTGTGGAGACTCATTGTTATCATATAAATTTTCTCAATCATAAAAACACTAATTGTCTAGATATACTTTATTTACACAAATTTTTGAATACATTTTCTCTCAAAATTTTTAATTAAAAAAAAAACAATATTTGCTTTAGCCTCTTCACTCGTAGTTTGTTATTTTCCTTATTTTTGATTAATGATTTTTCTTTTAAAAATGACACCTCATTATGTTTTTGTCATTTGCCTAAAAATTGTATCGAAATGGACCGAAAGGCAAAACGAAACAAATAAATTGATAGAGTTATGTTGACAGCTTTTTATAAAGGAAAGAAATGAGATCGATATCGTGTTTGTAATCATTTCCTAAGATTAGACTAATCTCCCAAATCTCACTTAACCACTTGCTTCATTCACTGCATCAACCAACCACCATTGATTTTCTTTTTTGATCAATGCATAATGTACTTAGCATAATATAATCCTTTTGTATTATAGCCAAAAATTAGTAGTAATAAGAGTTATTTGGTTCAGAAATACTTCATCATAGCAGAAAGATATATATTAAATGTAAAACAATTAGTTTTACTTCTATTTTCAGTATTTGAATTAGTGATTTTACGTCTTCAAAACTAATTAACATATGGAATACATTCTTTTTTGTTCTTATATATAGCTTTGAAGATTTAAAAAAACAATATACAAGGTATAGACTTTTAGAAGATCTGTTTTGGTGACTACTAAAGAAAACTATATAAACAAACTAAATTGTAGTTTAACTCATTAGCAAAAGATGAACAAATATTTAGGAACCTGCATTAGATAGTCGTAAATAGGATGACATTGATCAATTGGTTGATCCAAGGTTAAAAAGGAAGATAAAAATTCAAATTTTAAACCAATATATACAAAAGTATTGCTGCTCTTTCTTTTAATTTTGGTAACCATGTATATCAATTATTCAAATATGACTTTTTATGTTTTTGAATAACCTTATAATTAAATCACAAAGAATAATTTAAGAGAATGAATAAAATAAGAATATTAAATATGAATATGAGATTCGAGTTGGAAAGAAGGATCAAGTCACATGCTCCAAATTTACAAAGCAAACAAATGCCATTATCTCCCCCAACTTCTCCCCTTGATTCTCTTTATCTTTTCTTTCTATCCTCATTTTTATATTTTAAATATATATAATAAATTATTTGAAAAAAAATAAATTATTCATCTGAAAAAGAGCATCTTAAAACATCATTACCCATTTTATTCGGATATTTTGGTCTCATTCCTTCATCCTCAAGTTTGGCATACATCCATTAACCCTAATATGCTGCCAAAAACAAAAAAACAAAAAAAAAAAGACTTATAATACGAATGTATGTGTGTATATATACAAAAATTAATTTGATTACACAATGTATTCACCAAAATAAAAAGGTAATTACACATTGTGAAAATCGGAGAAAGATAAATTATTTACGGTGAACAAAACAAGTTTTGTTAAGATGTGATTGTGATTGTTGACTGCTGGGCTTTCGATTTAGTGTACTTTTGGGCCTCCATATGTTAAATGGGTCCGTGTAAATGATGTAACAGTGACGTTGGATCCGAAGTCTTATCAATAGTATTTAGTTTTAATTATTTTAGTAGTTGTAACATATTTTAACGAGAAGAGAACATATTTGTGTTTTAAACTTTTTATACGTTTAACGATGTTATATCATTTACCGAGTATACGCTGACAAATTGATATGATCTGAAAACAAATTAGTTTTTTTTTTTTTGTGAATTGAAAACAAATTAGTTACTAATCACGTAAATATTTTTTAACATTATATTTTTTCTTATTATTCTGTTACAAATTATGAAAATTAATACACCAATTATTTTGCAACGGATAAATCTTCCACCTTAATTCATGCCATACATTTTTACCTTGTCCCAAAATGCTTATCTGCACTAATTTGCATACTAATATATCGCTTCTTCTCGAATTCAAAACCTCAGACTTAATTGTGTACAAACATTAATTAACTATTAATTAACCATTGAGTCAAAGAAACTTCTATCGGAGAATTCGTTTCGACATAACTACCTCCATTACTGGTGTAATATTTGCTATTCGATCTAGCTTATGAGAGTTGCGTAAAAGCTTATCAAGCACCATCATATTATTAGATTCGGTGAGTCTTACAAAATCAAGAGTCTCTCGAGCATTCGTTGCGCCAAAATCTTTGTAGATTTCGAAATACTTGATGAGTTCTTCTCTCTGAGACAAAGATTGCAAATTAAACTAAATTTACAGATTAGATCAGTTTCACAAATACTAATAATATGTGATAAGAAAATGAAAATAAAAAATAGAATCTTGATTTGTAACAAATTCACATTCTAAAAAATGACAGTATAAACATACATATATATCATAAAAAAAGGTTATTGAATTTATACTCTACATCACAATTTTTGTTTTTGGTTATTGTTTTATAATTATTACGAGCTTTTGACAAAACAGATCAGAGATATTTGATTATTATATATCATTTTAGATTTTGACTTTTGTTTTCTTTTTCTGTTATCTCTGTTGCTTTCTGTTGATTTGTAATTGTAACAATAATAGAATTAGTTTCAAAAAAAAAAAAAAAAAAAACAATAATAGAATTTTGATTTGGAATCATTTTCTTATATAAAATTTAGATTGTTTTTTGGGTTCACATTTATTAAATTGTTAGTTGTTGTTTTCATCACTAACTGAATCATTAATCTTTCTTACGACGGAAATATATATATGGCTACGGCTTCAATTTGTATCATCAATCCAATATTAACTTTAAGCCCACTAAACCCATTTCGCGAGAAATGGGAAACCAGTAATATAGAGTCAAATATCAAAAGTACTCACACTGATTATACTACAGAGTTGCTAATGTCACTATGTCAGCATGTGTATCTAAAAGTATTTTCAAAGGGACTGTTAAAAAATTACTGTAAAAGAAAGGGTTTTATGATTATCTAATGATGAAATAAAAATATAATACACTTGAATATAAAATTTAGAGTAGAAATGAAGAAAATACAGGTTAGAGAAAAACTCAGTTACATTTTAGCACAAAAATCCAAGAATGCATGTGAGATGGTTTCAACTGAAGCATTTTTTTTTATCGTCAACTTTTATAACTCCCAAAAAATGTTATGTTAATATTGAATTTTTAAGAAGAAAAGAAATTGTTATGTCAAAAGTTAATTAATAGTCTTTTGTATATGTTTGAATGAAAAGATATGGGGTTTGACCTGTAGTATTCAGTCCTAAATCAATGGTTGATATAATAGGTTTGACAGGTTTAAAACATTCTTGTGATGCTAATTCCCATATTGTTATATATTGGATGTAAATATAAATATGGAGTTCACTGATACAATGCTTGTAGTTACTCAAATAATAAAATGTCGTTACCTTGTAACCTAAAAATATTACTACACAAATAAGAGATTTTTGTTTATCTAATGTTTTGATATAAAAACAAAAAACTGAAACATAAATCATATATATAATTAGAGAGTTCTCTCTCCATATAGAATGTCCACCTAAGTAAATATTTTGTCTTCATTGGAAACAAAAGTCGAACAAAAATGTTTAAAGACATGTGTCCGTTAATTTTTCTAATTTTACAAGGCTAATTATACTACTCGGCTAATATTTTATCGTATATAAATATAGTTTCTTACAAAGACTGAAGTTGTGTATTTATGGTAAGATTGCTTTTCTATGTCCATACAAAAAACGGCTTGTTGAGTAAAGCAAAGTGGTGTGTGTATACCTCATGCTTTCTCCTTAACGACCGGCTTTAGTTTTCCCTTTTTATTGCAATTTCATATGATTTGTAATTTTAACGGAATACGAGTGATAGCTTTCTCTTCATCACCAATCTTCTTCAAACCCTAAAAGGGAAAGAAGAAAGAAGAAAAAGTAAGACATGAAACAAAGCGAAAGATTGTTCGGATTTTCAAAGAAAGATAGCATCTCCTTTTGTTAAAAGCAAGAAAGTGTATATTATATTTACTAGTTACTTCTTTAAATCCTCTTTTTAGACCTTGTAAAATAAAACAATATAGTGATTACAATTCCATAAAAATCATAGAAAAAATCATAGAAAATTTTGTTTAAATCATATAATGTTAATGTTCTCTTTGATTAAAACAAATTTTCTATGTCATCTACCACTTTTATAAATATTTCATTTCTACACTCCACTAACACAATTTCATGAAAAAAAATTTGTTTTACCCATAAACCATTTAAATGGTATGAAAATGGACCTCAAAAAAGGCAAAGAAAAATAGTGGGAGGTTAAGGAATCTTTTTCGGCCTCACATCTTTTTTCACTGTGGGGTTAAAAATCCCTCCTTTTCATGCCAAAACAAACTTTTTATTTATTTATTTTTTACCTCATCACTTTTCTTTTTACCCTTTTAAACACTCAAAAATCTCTCACATTCACATTTCTCTCTCTCTCTCACACACACATCTTCTTCATCTTCACTTCTAAGCTCATGGACTTCGTTTCCTCAGTGAGTTTTTTTCTTTCTTTACTTACTAATTTTGACCTAAACCATTTGATTTTTTTTCATTTTACAAGATTGTACAAGTTATTCTTATATAACTACTAAAAACCCTAACATTTTTTTATGTTTTCTTTAGGGCAAAAGAGATAGTGTGGAGGAGACAATGATGATGGAACACGATGAAGAAACCGATCATTACGACGTCGAATTTTGTCCGGTTGAGCATCCGGTTGAACCGGAAGAAGAAGACCGTCCGGTTAAATGTCCCGTACCAATCTCATCTTCTCTAATCCACGTAAGTTTTGGTTTAAAATCTTTAATTACACTAAATCTCTCATTTCATAATTAAATCATGTTTTAACCGTGAAGAAGTCGACGGAGAAATCTAAACCGGATTGGATGAAACACAGAGCTAGCTGCGAAACTCCGGTTAATGATTCCGGCTTACCACATCCACGTCATCATGTACGTAACGTACGAAAGAGACACAACTCTTTCGTTGAAGGAAACAACAATAATAATTTCTTCACGAGATCTACGATTTCTACGTCACGATCTAATGATGATGACGTAACCACCACATCTCGAAGATCCAACGTCACAATCTACCGACTTCTTCAACAAGTTCACGAGTTCGAACCGTGAAGAAAACAAAATGAAAATCTCTATTGTCATTTTTGTCGACCGGTTCTTCTTTGAGATATTTTTAAACCGGCGATTGATTTTTAGTTTATGTTTGGGTTTAATCATATGTTAGTTCATGTAGTACCAAAGTTTCGGTATACTTATTATCTGGTGATAACCGGTCCGGTCAGATTCGGTTAGCTCTAGCTAGCAGCCTAGCAGCTTATAAAATGTTATAAATTTTTAGTTTCGTGTGAGTATGGCCAATTGCTATTTTTTTTTTTTTTTTTTTTTTTCACAAAACACACTTCTCTATTAACTAGCGAATACATTCTCTGTATCAGTGAGCCAATAGGGAATAGAAGTGCTAATAACTGAGAAGATCTTGTTCCTCGTGCGTGCATGTCTTGCTAACAAATCTGCTCTCTTATTGTTCTCCCGTTGACGGTAGATGAGATCGAATTCGGGGTAGGATTCCCGAAGGCGTGCCAATTCACGTAACTCTGGTTCAAACCCGAGCCACTCGTTTGGCGCTTCTACCATCATCACCAGATCTCTTGAATCTGTGACGAAGGAGGAGCAAAAACGTTCCTTTTGAATCAGAGATTGCATTGCCCATAGTAGCCCATGCATCTCTGAGTGTAGGGGGGAGATACTCCGAATGCTTCCTTGTAGGCCCAACAAATCTGTCGTCCCATCTTGTAATTGCAAAACCCATCCCACTCCACTTGTATTGTCCTCTCTTTTCCATGAGCCATCAACGAAGCAGGTGAAAGTGGCTGCGTGCGTGTCTGGTATGAGCGGGGGTTGAAATGGTAGCACTTGATCCGAGATGTTTGCCTCGGTCCATTCTCGTGCCTCCTTGATTGCCATTGCTAGAGTCGCATTCGCTTCGCGGTTTACTGCATTAAACTTCTTGTCATTTCGCGCTTTCCAGATATACCATATGATCCACGGAAAGGCCTTCTTGGCTTCGTCTGTATCCCTCGACTGAGGGATACGCCAGAAGAGGAGGTCAAAATTAGTTATAAGGTTCTCTGACGGAAAGGTTTGGTTATCGGCGAAAAGGCCGGAAAGGGCCCAAACTTCCTTTGCGGTTGGACAAGTAAAGATCGCATGGTTGATCGATTCAACTGGGTCCGTACATCTTGTGCAGGTCGCAAGCTCCCTGATGCGTCTAAATCTTAGTCTCTCATTTGTCGCCACCGCCCCGGTTAGACACTGCCAGATAAAATGTCGTATTTTGTTAGGAGTTTGCAGTTTCCAAACGTGGGCCTTTAGGGGATTATCGGACGGTAGTTGGAGGGAAAACTGAGTGTCCTCATCCTTGTAAACTCTGGCAAGATCATATCCTGATCTAACTGAGTAGAGTCCAGATTTAGTGTAGTGCCAACAATAATTATCCTCCGACACTCTTGAGGGGAGTCTCATGCTTAGAATTCTTGGAACATCCTTGGGGTGAACGTTTACACGTATTGCATGGGTATTCCACTTTCGACTCTGATGGTGAATGAGGTCTGATACTCGGAGTTGAGGGTTGATTATATCTCCTCGACTGACTGCCGGTCGTGGGTTCGTATCTGGTATCCAATTGTCTTTCCAGACAGTTGTACCGTACCCACTCCCTATAGTTTTGCGAGTTCCCTGAAGCACTAATTTCTTGGAAGACCATACGCTTCGCCACCCAAAGGATGGGCGGTATGGTTTTGGCGCCTGGAAAGGGTGCATATTCCGGAAGTACCTACCTTTCATGACCCTGGCTGCCAGGGAATTTGGGTACTGGTGTAATCTCCACATCTGTTTCGCCAAGAGGGCGTGATTAAAGTCTTCGAGAGACTTAAATCCAAGTCCGCCCTGATTCTTAGGTAAACAGAGTTTTTTCCACGCTACCCAGTGTAGACCTCTTGATTGGGGTTTCGACCGCCACCAAAACTGGGAGACCGCACTGGTCAACTTCCTGCAAAGGCCTTTAGGAAGGAGAAAACTTGACATTACATATGTTGGGATGGCTTGGGCTACCGACTTAATCATAACTTCTTTACCGCCCTTTGATAAGAATTTTGCAGACAAACCATTGATCCGGCTATTAAGTCGATCGTGGACGTAGGCAAATATTTGTGTTTTGGACCCCTGTAGTTGTTCCGGAATACCTAAGTACCTGCCGGAACCTCCCTCGTTCATAATTCCTAGCCGTTGATGTATGGTCGACCTAGTCTGAGGAGAGACCTCGTTGCCGAAGGTGATAGCAGACTTATCAAAGTTGATTCGTTGTCCTGAGGCATTCCCGTATTGTGTAAGAATCTGTAGAATCTTATCACATTGTTCTTCGTTTGCTTTACAAAAGAACAGACTGTCATCTGCAAACAAGAGGTGGGATACTGGGGGGCTAGCATAGGCTACTTTGAGGAGTATGGCCAATTGCTAATTTGAGCTCAAGTGCTTAACGTTTAACATATGCTAATCAAATAGGGAAATTGGCATATATAACTCAAAAAAAAAATTATAATTAATTTTGTAACCATTTACTCTAGATCTAAAGGCATTATTATCCATAGTAAATAGGGGTAAATATAAAATATAAAATTATTAAAACACACACCCTCTCTTCATTTTACTCAACTTTATACCTTCTCTTTCATCATTTTACTCAACTTTTATTAATTTTATATTTAAACACTCTCTCTTCCTTTCAATTTACTCTCCAAAAGTTCTTAAAATATTTACTCTCTCTTCCTTTTACTCAACTTTTATTAATTTTATATTTAAACACACCCACTATCTTCTATCTTTTATTAATTTTATATTTCAATAACCTCACAAAAACACTATTTTTCTTCCTTTTACTCAAATTTTAATAATTTTATATTTTAAAAACTCACTATATTTACTCAAATTTACTATCTATAATGATGCTCTAAGGATTATTATTTTGCGACATAGAACACTTTTTGCTATAAGCTTGATTATTAATTTTTTTTGTGTTATTATGCAAATTGATCCAATCAAATATTATTCCAAAGTGACCCATTTTTGTTGAGTCAAACTGTGGGCTTCACTAGGCTACAGTATAGTCTATTTTTCGTTTTGAGTCTAAAATAAAATGTCAATAATGGATTTTTGTTTTCTCGACTATGAAAAACATAATTTAAAGGCAACGAATCCAGCACCAAACAACTTACATGAAAAACAAACAATTTTGTGTTCGTGCTTGTGCTCTTTTTTTTGCAAAAAAAAAAACATTTAAACTCTACTGCATATTAAATTGTCTAAAAATTATTAAAAATAAAATATCTAATTACGGTTGAACTATCTGTCTCAAACAAGTTAAAACAATTTTGTACCTTGTGTTATCATTTTAAAATAAAAACAGAGGATAGTAACAACTTAATTACCTGCAATCAGGACATCATTAAAATAGCTCAAAACAAATACGTATTATATACACAAAATACGTACACACACAACACACACTCACTTTCACACGCACAAAAAAAGTAGTATTTTCTCACTGAAAGATTAAAAAATCTTTGTAACTTCTAAACAATAACAACAAATTCAGTTTTATTTTATATTTCTTAATCTCACCATATATCTCCTAAATGTCAAGTCACCTTCTGTATTCACAAAGTCTGTTATCTTCATCACTTCCTTCTTTTCACCATAACATCATTAACATTATTACTCCACAAATCCTACACCAAAGTTACAACTTCTAACATCAATCTCTACAAACACAAAAATACGAAATACGAAATACGAAAAGATTCAAATACTCACTTATGCAAAAGAGAAGCAGCTAGCCTTGGAGAGGCGAGTCGGGCTCAGAGCTATAAATTGAAGTGTAGGTAGTAGAAACAGTATCTTCCTTTTGTATAGCCACAAAGTTTAATGGAGTAGTAGAGAGTCTTCTAACTTCTTTGAAATACCCGTTTTGGCGATGATTACCCGAGTAAGATCTCGGTGTCAGAAGAACATCAGGAGTTGAGCTTCTACGAGGAGTGGGAGGAACTGAACCATTTCCATTGCTAATGTTATAACCATTAGGCTTTCTGAAACTGCCGCTTCTTCTTGGACTCGGTTTTGATCCGTAAATCGATTCCCTTTGTGTTAGTAAAAGATCCTGCCTCTTCTTTTGATCCTGTACAAGAATATATATAGAACTTGAGATGTTGAAAATCTTTATAAAAGTTGTAAGAGAGTGTTATGTGACAAACCCGGTATCGTTTCTTTTCGTCTTCCTGTTGTTTCCTTGTCAGTTTATAGTCTTCAAGTATGTTAACCAAACGAACCTATAGAAAGAAAGCATTCACAAGAATCAAATAAAGGATTTTGTTTCTCTGCATTTAACTTTATAAACAGTTTTAACTTACACCGTCGTATAGAAATGACTTCTGCGTTTCGTCTTCCCATACAAGCGTTTTCTTTATAAGATTATCAACCATTACTGAAGAAAACAACACAACTATGAATAAGATACGATTATTTATTCGAAAACTAGTGAAATGCGAAAGGTGGAAAGTACCAGGGATCTTGTTAACTGTAACACGGGCTCGTTCTGCACGCTTGAGGTTGACATGTCCGCCTCTTCCAGCGCTATACCGGTTCTCATCCTAAAACCAAGAGAAAGAATCTTTAGAATACGTCGAATGCATTTTCGTTTAGTGGATTTCAAGCTTTAAGCTTCTCTTACCAGATTATATTCTTCCAACCAATTATCCTCTTCACATGCTGAAAGCCAACGGTCAATCCTGTCCATGATATCTTTTCGGCTTTGTGCTTCGTCTTTAATTTTATTTATCTGCGCTTCGATATTAGCAAGAAGCTCTGAAGGGTCCACTAATCCTGTAGAACACACAGAGAAGATCGGCTTTAGACAAATGAATGTTGCAAGTAAACTAACTATTCACGACCACGAGGTCAATCATATTTTACCTGAATCTATCAATGCACTTGATTTCTCGGCGGAAGTGCTTGTATCGGGTTGAATGTGAGTTATTCTGCAAAGATCCTCTAACTCGGACCTTCGTTTCATCACAAGCTCCTTCATTTTGCTAGCTTTCAGTTTACTGAGACAGTCCACTTCCGCAGACACCTATTGTTAGAGCAAAAACAGAAATTCAGACCCGGGATGCGATAAAAGTCATAAATGTGGAAAACATATAAGCGACTCTACAAAACCTGTTCGATTGTCTCGGTGGAAAGGATTCCCGGCTCAGTAATGTTAGATTCAGATGATCTTACAGCGTAAGTAACTCTTCCGAATTTAGTCATCTCTTCTTGCGGTGTGTCCATTAGGTTCCATAGCTCGAAGAGTGAAGCCACTACATCCTTCAACTGCAAGAACACAAAATTGATAGATCAATATATGAATTTGAAAATAGAAGTGTAGTATTGTCCAAATATGTATATACCTTTTGAAATCGGGCTTTTCTTTCGGTTTTTAGCTTCTGAATCATGTGTTCTAGTCCCTCCAATGTGGTATCACTAATGTTTGTAGATTGCTCGTGGTCGGTCCTATGCAAGCTCGGATGAACCTCGCAAACTGTTTGACTAAAATCAACTCCAAGAACACCGCAAAGTGCATGCACCTCATTGACATAACCCAAGACTTTGTTTAGGCGATCAGACTGCACGAAAAGAACATGTAAACAGGTTAATACAAAATGGATAGTTGTTGTTCATTGCTCTTATTATTAAGATACGTTACAAAAACTTCACCTTTTCCTTTTGAAGCGTGCGGAGATGAGTTTGATACTCGTTAAGTTTCCTTAGAGTCAAGTCTTGTTCTTCGAGAGTCGATGAATCGATCATCTCCTTGTTGAGATGGTCACTGATTTCCCCACTTATCTTCTCAATTTGCGCCTTTATGCCGGAAAACTGCTTTACTCTTTCTTCTTTTTGAATTCTCAACTCCTCAACTAAAGGAGTTACAGCTGCAAGCTTTTCTTTCAATGATTTTGAGTCTTTGTCCACTTTTATCTAAATATCAAATTTCAAGAAACACACAAAGATCAATTAAAGAAGCAATATTTGGAAGCTAAAGCACATAATCTAAATCATTTATCATACCGGTGAGTTGATGTTTAACATTCCAAGAGCAGCCATTAGAGAAGCAACTTCAGCTTCCATTGATGCAACAGATTGATAAAGCTTTGCCTTAGAATTTGCAGTTTCATTAACTTTTCTTTGATAGATTTGAAGACATTCTCTCTCTAATTCCATCAACATCCTATCTTTCTCAGTCTCACTCTCACCGATTTCAACCCATATTTCCTGTTTCATATAACCAAAAAAGTCATTATACTCATGAAAATCAGCCTTCACACACCACAAAACAGAGATTCTATATCAACAGAGATACATGTAGAAAAAAGAAGAAAAAAATCCAGAAATTGAGATAAAACCAAGATGGTGACTAGAAAAAACAAGAAGCATGTTTAGTCAAAATTCAGAGGAACTCTTTGACCTAGAGAGGAAAAGATAATGAAACCAAAAGACTAAAAACTGAGTATGACCAAAAGAATCATCCTTTAATCCTTGGAAGTAGAAAAAAGTACTGACTTTTAGAATCATCATCAAGAAAATAAAACAAAATTAGAAAGAGGAAGAAGAAAAACAAACCTGAAGCTCTTTGAGAAGATTATTACAAGTAGTGTTGGTACGGAAAAAGAGGGAATTGGAACTTCCAGTTTCCAACATTTTCACCAGATTTTCCTCAAACTCTTAAAATTACTCTCAAAAAGAAGCAAGCAAAAAGCTTTTTGGTTCACAAAAATGGTGCTTAATTGGGAGAAAAAAAAAACAAGATGAAAAAAACAGAACACAATTACTTGCAGAAACAAGAATCAGATCTGAAGTTTCTCAAGATGAGACAAAACATTATTATTCACTACACAAAGCACTCATTACTTTCAACAGAGAAAACCAAAACAAAGAAGCAAAGTAGAGAACAAAAGATAATAAATAATATGCTGAATCAGGCTAAAAAAAAAAGGGATAGAACAGAGAGAAAGAACAAGTAGCAACAGAGTTGAGTTTTAAAAATAAAAACAATAATGAGCTTCTTTTTAATCAAAACTATATATACTACGTATATTGTAAAGTTACATACTATTTATTATAGATTATTCTCTTTCACGGAGAAATACGTTAAAAATGGCGAAAAGACCGACGAATGGTACGGTGCGGGTGAGTGTGCCAGACGATAAGCGCGTTGCCGTTAACGGCGCGTGGAGAATACGTTTCAATTAGAATTGAGAGTGAGAGTCACGTGAGATAGGGGAGAGTGTGTTTGTGTGTTTTGTCGTTTAGTGGTGATAGAAGAAGAGTCACTGACATAAGTAGCTGTGTTTTTGACGGTGAAGTGTAAACTTTA